>APFE030103711.1:345214-413817 GCA_000404065.3 Pinus taeda | reverse complement strand
AAAGGTGAATGCTTGGAAGATATGCTGGCTGGACCCTCTAGGGAAGGACTCAGCGTCAGGACTTCGGTTGTACCTTACCCTATTTTCTGTTAATAAAGATAGATGACTACTCTTATGGTTCCATTTCCATTTGTCCAATGAATGATTGATGTAAATTGTATCCTTCCTGACTGATACATAGTTGTTGTTAGTAGATTTTACGCTTGTGTTTTCTCTCTTTGCTCGTGCAGGTATTCGTCCGCGAGGATAGCGGGGAATTGTGATCGGCTGGAGCGAAGGAGCGAGAGGATCATCTCTTCGACAAACATAGCGTTAGAATCCAAGTAGGTTTCTCTTGCCCACTTGTTAATTACAACTAGGAACCTGCAGTGTAGCATTGTTCGATTGTTGCTAGACCCCTGTTGGGCTAGTAGGGATCGCCTCTATCCGTAGAGGGGATTTACCTCTCCAACAATGTCATTCTCTTTCTCTTCAGTGACGGTATCATTCGAAGATGAACACTCTGAAGGCAAGACCGGGTCAACTAACGCCTCGACCTTTTGACTTTCGTTTGGTATGGATTCAGAGGGTTCATTTTCAATGATAGATGCTTCGGCCGACCACAATGGCGGGCCAGCCGGATTTTCAACCAGTGGTGGAGTTGGCAAGAGTTTTTTATATCCAGGAGGGAGCCGTAGTGGGGAAGCAGGACGGTCATCCAAAACTCTTTTAGCTTCGTCAAGGAAGGGACAACAGTGGACGGTGTGATTTCCTTCACACAATTGACAAGGAAATCTGGGATTCCTTTTCTATCCATATACTTCACTTTCACTGGTTGATGGTGTGCATTCAACATGATCATCAGAGATTGACGACACTGGATTGTGCAAACAAGGAGACCAGTCCCTTAAGATCCGAAGGATGCAGGGACAATCTCGGTGATAGTGGTCTCCATTTCAAATGACACAAGGAGATTTAGGTTTAGACAGTGAGGTGTGACGATTTTCGCTAGATGATGCTTGGTTGCGCCCTTTCGATTTTGGTTCCTTTTTCTTCTTTTCCTTTTTCTCTTTCTGCTTCTTCTTCTTCTTAGTTACTTGATTTTTAGATTTATCAGCTTTATCAAGTGAAGAGGAAGGAGGAGAGGGAGAATTAGACGAAGTAGAAGGTTGGTGGGAAACTTTAGTATCATCTAGTTGCTAACTTGACTGTTCAGGAATTATAGTATTCTGAATGGCAGAGGTAGAGAAGAGCCAGACAGGCAAACCAATCGTCAACCCTGGAAGTGAAAATGTGGCCATATGGGGTGCACCAACATCTCCCCAAGAGGAGAAGGGACTAGGATTTCCTCCAAGGGGAAATCCTTGGTTGGTAGACTCTATTTTTCTCAACCTAAAGACCAAAGAGGGAATTTGTGATGTTATTCCGATTAAAATAAATTTTAGATGCTTTGACCCAACTTGTTTTTTCAATTTTAAAGAGTTGAGAAAAAACAAAAGATGACTCCAGTCGCCTTCGATTTTTAGTGAGCTTGAAGTGACAAGTGCTCAGATGGACCTTTTCTTTTAAGGAGTCTGAAAAGGAGCAAAATAGACCTCTCTAGAAATCTAGGCAGAGGGGATTACCAAACCAATTGCAAAACTGCAGAATACCTTTTACGTTACGGCAGTCAATCTTCCCGAATGATGTGTTCAGTGCATTGTGATCGATAGGGCGGTAGACACAGCTTCCTAAGGATAAGGGATGCAGCCTATTGTGGTCTCCCAATATATACTCGACGGTACATGGGAGCACAAGTCGGTATTGGCACTTGCCATCTCAGAGTGGAGGAATCACCAACCAACAATGAAAACAACAGTTACCAAGTTTTACGACATTGGAATACGTCTCTAGCCTAGACCTCTAGATGTTTTGCGTTAGGTTTCAAAGCGTTGTTAGATTCGTTAAATATATTTTAATTTGATCTTGCTTAAAAATTTGCCTTTCACGTTCACCGCGTGATGTGTATACAATTCCTAAAATGCAGTCTAAGATGATTGACAAATGTTTAATCTTCTTTTGGCAATGAAAATCCTAGCTACTAAGGAAAGAAAATTGAGAATCTTTCAACAAAGAGCACAGAGCACACACTAAATGCACCGTCCTAAATCAAACCAAGCAGTCTAAATGCAAATGCACATGCATGTATTTGTTTTCAGCCTTCTTAATGTATGAATGATGATAAGAAAGCTAAGTGAAAATCTGAATTATTTTCAAAGCGACAATACTCAACAAATTTCTTTTCAAAATGAAGTGAATGTAAGAGAGACACTTTGCGATTTCGAAATGAAAATTGCTTTTCGAAACTTTAAAAACTACTAATTCAAATCATATACAATAGTAACTGTATAATCGACTATCAAGAACAATGGGATTGTCTTCTATAATTGAAAATGACAGCTACGACACTTTCAGATTTTAGAAACGACAGTTCAACTATGCTACTTCTTTGCAAAAGAGAACTGAAAATGGCGCACAATACATAAAAACACTTACAGTTCCTTGCACTATGGAGGCAGAATAATGTAAGAGAAGGGGGTTTTCACAGAGATATATTGACCACAGACAACAATACTACTGAATGGAACTGAAAATAGTGAGGGAAAAACCAAAGTATGAAGGTAAAGTTAACCTTCCCTGACCATCGCACCTGTCACACAGTGAATTCAGTATGCAGTGCACCTACTGCATTCGGGAAGTGCGATGCATACAGACTGCATTGAAGGAAGGTACGATGGTACCAGTGCGAGACTTTAAACAAGTTTTTACTCAAAATTTGCAATTCAGTTCAGGGATTTAGGCTGAGTAAGTGATGTTCAGTATATGTAAATCATAGGGGTTGATCTAAGGAGGTTACTAGAGCCACCACTTAGGGAAATTAGACTGTTTGCAGATCGATTTTTTAATTCATAAACAAACACCGGAGATAGACTGAAGTAGCATTGATCTACTTTGCATTTGTACAACAAATGCAGTTCGAAGGCTAGCTGGCTTGGCTTTAGGCTCCGTCTATAAGTTTATAAAAGAAACAAATATAGGCTAAAAACCAATCTAGTTGCTCCCCATCGGATTCGCCATTTTGTTACTGGGAATAGTGTCCACTCAGATGCTACTATTCCCACTAAGGCTGGTAGCTATCTTAGAAACAAACAAGTAAAGTCTACTTTCGCTTTCCTTTATGAAAATAGATAAGAGTGGAACAAAGGAGACCAACCTTAGTCTTGCGCTTGATTTCCTTGTTTGATTCCTCTCCTTCCTGATAGATCTTTGTCGCTTCTTCTTCGTCTGCCCAGCTTCAAAGAGCACCTATGGAATCAAAGCAACATACTACTATCGAAGAACAGCGATCTATATTCATAAATAACACAAGACCAGATATGTGTTAACCATACAAATGCATATATAAGCAAACATACAATAATATGGAGGAAAACTTGAATAGCTTTATTAAGATCAAGAATAGAAAGAGCATTACAACCATATTTTCTGACCCAGCATCATCATCCAGCAAGAAAGCCCTTCTTCACCTCAAGTAAAGCCTAGATCACCCAGCACTATGAAGTTTCTCCAAAAAACCAACAACACTTCTCTACAAGATACAAAATTCCAGCCTCTGGATCTTTGTGATGAGGGATCCATATATAGATGATTGTAGGGGGTGAGTCATCTTTTGGGGTCTTTATTAGTGTCCTCTCTTTGATAGTTCCTGATTCCACTTGGAGAATGATGATTTCTTACTCATCCCTGGTAAAAAACAGAGAGGCAAGTGTTAGAGGGGAAGCTTCTGGAAGATTCCATGATCTTCCACCTCGCAATTTGTCCCTACCATTTGTCCATTCCCGACCATCACACCCTACAGAGGGGCCATTCAGTATGCATCACACACTTTACACTGGGAAGGCGATATGCATCGCACCCTCTGCACTGGGTATTCAGTATGGTCCAGTTTTTACCATTTCTGAGCAGTTTTTAGTGGAGAACTTCTGGGAGATGATGTAATCAGCTGACCTTGTTCCTTTAGGTAGTGAAGCAACACTTTTAGGGACTTAGGAGCCTTCAGTTTATGGACATTTATGATTGGGGTTGAAGTGCCCAAAAATGTCTATAACACACTCCACTTAGAAAAGTGGCTTAAGAATTGAATGAGAAAATGAAAAATTAGAACAAACCATCAGATTTGTGGCATCGAATAGTGCAAAATCGAATGTTAAATTTCTGAATTTTGAGATATTTCAAATTTGGACTCAAGGAATCTTTTAGATTCCCCCTAGATTCCTTAAAGGTTCCCCCTTTGGTTCCTCTGCAAATCAACTACTCAGATTAGGAAACTAACTTTTCCATCAGGTTTGTGTCATTGAGAGGTGTAAGATTGACATAAATTTTGTCCAATTTGGACACTGTGAAAATTTCACCCTCCTAGAAATTTTGCGTAGTCATGGTTACACCTGCATAAAAGTTAATAAAAATATGACTCTGCCTTGTTTTCCGTGCCTGCTCCTGGTTCCTCCATCTGCCTCTATGCACTAGTGAAAATGAATGTTTATATAAAAATCTTGGGCGGATTTAACAAGGAGTTAGTTTGGTGTGTTGGTAAAGTTGGTAGTTGTTGAGGAGGGGTCGGGGGGTCAAATCCCACCCCTCCTGAATTAACACACATATAAAAAAAATTTATAATGTTTTAGGGTGGCAAGTCCAATGTCTTGGGTGGCCCGCCCCCATTTCCGTCGGCATTCATGGTGTAGGTGGGAGGTGGCGAGGGTGGCGGGGTTGGCAGCCTGTGCCCCTACATAGTTATGTTGGTTGGAGAGGCTCCTGGGTGGCGGGGTCATGGACGCCCACCCCTATTTAATATTTTGGTTTGGTAGTTAAGGGAGGCCCGTGGGGTCATGGGTCCAATCAGCCATAATTAAAAACTATATATATTTTTAATATATATTGGATTCGACAGCGGTGCATGGTCATGGTCGCCACCATTATCTTATATATATATATATATATATATATTATATATACTATATATATATATATATTATATAATATACTATATATATATATTAACAAAACAAAATCCATAGTCATTTTTAAAATTTTGAAATTTGACCAAAGGAGACAAATTAATTAGGCCACAAATTTGTCTGGAATTTGGCCCAGATTCGCCGGAATCTGGTGCCCAGATTTTGTCCAAATTGTGGCCTCCTTAAGCTTTCCTAGTCACCAAAGTCAACCTAAACTTTGAATGCTCCTAAATTTCGCATACGGACTCGATTTGACGAACCGTTCACACCACCACGATCAAGAAAACAAGATCTACGCCTTGGTTGTGGTTTAAAATCATTCTGATCACTTTGATTTTCGAGCTTCCATAAGTCTTCTTTGTCCTGTGTGTGTCTCTAGAGCCACCTGGATCAATCCTCCCCACTGAGGAGATTTTGGTCCTCCAAAACCATGAAAAATAACCTGCAACTTCTCTATACATTGTCTGCATCATAAGTGTCCTAAAAGGTCTCACTTCCATCTCCTTCACCTTTGTTCTTCAGAGCCTTAAGCGATGAGCCAACAACTACAACCTTTGCAACCTGTAGTACAATTTTTTGCAAATTACTTGCTTGAATTTCATGACCAACTAATGACCCAAGAATCCCACACTTGCCACAAGTTTATAACACATACTCGGTGGTCAAGTTTACGTCAATATGGACACAATACCCCAGCTACGAAGACAAGGCCAATATATCATTTTTGCTCCAACAAGTTATGGAAAACACATCATCACTGCAACACATGGTTTACAAAGATAAGGCCAAACACAATTTGCTTTTACAAGTGATGGAAATACGACATCACTTTAAGAGTTTAAAATGCAACTTAAAATAAGACTAGACATCATTGTTGTTGAACAAGTGATAGAAAACATTATCACTTTTACATTTTAAAATGGAACAAATGATTTACAAAAGCACAACCATGAAACGCTAACATATCTAGAAACCATTTTTTACTTATTGCTGTGAATGATTCGCCTCCTTGTGGTGGCTTTGCTTATCAAACCATTGCTTCACCTGGTTCATGCACCGACACTTTGTCTTTAAGGTGTTTCTCTAGATGGAGCCTCCAAAAAATGGCTCTTTGATGGCCATTTATGTCACAATGACTGCAATACACCTTCTTCCTCCAGATTTTCTTAACCTGTTTCTTTACATGCTATTGAGAGGGTCTTTCACTCCTCATCCTTTTGTGTGTTGCCATTCTTTTCCAACACTTAGAAAATGTATGGTTATGTAATCCACAAAAGGTACATGTTTTTTGATGCCATATTTTACGTTCATCATTAACAACATGATTATAATCGAAATGAATATTCAAATTTCAAGAGTGGTTATACCTTTCCTTGTTGTCTTTGTTGTAAGTATGGCGATGAGAGATTGTCTCAACTCTTTCCCTGCAATGGAAACTGCCATGGGATGATGGGGATGATTTCCCATCATTCCCTTTCCTCGACAATTTTGATGATGTCTTGGAAGAATCTGAAACCTTGGAGCATTCTCCATTGGTGTATCTCAAGCCTGCAAATTGAGGTCTCTGCACAACCTCCGATGGTTAAGTTATGCCTTGGTCATTAACACCAAGCTCTTTTTCCTCCTCATGCCTCATCCTGGAAAGGAGCCTCATGTTTGTCCCTGTAATTGGGATCTCCACATCTCCAACAGAAATCATACTATGTGAAAACGAAAGAGAAAGGAAATCAACATCTTTTATCTCCTCTATCGATTTGGAAAGAACTCATGAGGGCTTCTCATCATCTGTTGTTGGTGGTTTGCAAGCTGTCTCGGCACATTCCCCAACTTCCTTTCTGACATAACCAAGTCCTGTATGAAGTGGTAATTCTTCTACTTTGATGGGGTTGACAGTGCCTTGGCCATTAATGCCCAAGCCTTTTCCTTCATACCCCATTTTCTTCAACAGTTTGGAGCCAATTCCTATGGTATGATTTTCGAAAACAACGAAATCATCATCAGGGCACATACATGAATTCAGAGAATTACATTTTACCTCACATGGGTCACACTGCTACTTTTCTCAAGGCCTCATCCTTTGCTTGCCGTTGTCGTAGCAAATTTTTTTTCTCCTCTTTCTCTTCATGTAGAAGCATCTTCAATTCAACATTCTCTATTTGAATGTTTTGGTTGCTATGCTTTCGTTCTTCCAGGGCCTCTTCTATGGCTTGCAACTGAAGCTGCAATTGCTCCTTTTCCAACTGTCTCTTTTTTGTAGAGTTTCATGCATTATTTCCACCCTTTGGAAAATTTTGAACATGGTCTTGTACATCGCTTTCTCATCCTATGTCGCTACACATTCCATTGTTCGTGCTTGCAATTCACATCAACGCAAAGACCACTTTGATACCACTTGATCTAGGTCTGGGTGTGACAAAGGACCCTTCCAAAACCTTTTACTTTCGTGATGTGTTGAATTTCATTTTTAATAGAACATAAATGAATACATCTGCATGTTGTAAAGAATAGGAACATGTCAATCATCAGCAACATAAAAACATAAGCTGTTGATAGCGGAGTTCGTCTAGGGGGACTACGTCTCCAGGCACCGGTGTCAAGATGGTGTAGGCCACTGCATTAAGTGTTGTCAACAATGATGATGTACATAAGAGGTGATGTCACTATCATAAAAGGAAAATTCCCTCACACAAGAGTGGCTCCAAGAGATGTTCCACTACAAGAATTCTTAAGCAAAAGACTCCTATCAATATGACACAAACTCATGCATGATGATAATGAGCATCTCGTCGACATGGCATAAAAAGGATCTCAAAACAAACATGCATGATGACAACATGAGTATCACATCAACATACAACGAAGGGATCTCAAAACATAACATGACGAATCAAGACAACAAGTACATCACACAAATGATTCTGAGTCACATCAAGCAAGAATCATGAGGACGAGTAAGAAACAAGATCCCACATCAAGCATCAAATAGGGATTTGTGCAACACAATGCATAGAAAAAGAAGTACATGAACGCACTACATATACCTCACATCCAGGGGTCATCTGAATAAGCAGATGTCAAACTGTTGAAGTTGTTCAGACCATCGATCTCACGGCATCAAATTGTAGGAAAATGGTTGTTCACACATGAATGCTGACACCTACACTCCACTTAGAAAAGTGGTTGAGGAATAGAATGAGAAAATGGAAAACCTGAATGCACCATTAGATTTGTGGCATCGAATAGCACAAAATCGACTATCAAATTTCTGAATTCTGACAAATTGAGAATCTCGGCTCAAGGAATCTTTTAGATTCCCCTAGATTCCTTAAAGATTACCCCCTCCGGGTCCTCTACAAATTAGCAGCTCAGATCAGGAAACTAACTACACCATCGGGTTTGTGTCATCAAGAGGTGTAAGATCGGTATAAAGTTTGTCCAATTTGGACACTGCGAAAATTTCACCCTCCTGGAAATTTTGCTTAGTCATGGTTCCACCTGCATAAAAATAAATAAAAAAAATGACTTTGCCTCATTTTCTGTGCTTGTTCCTAGTTCCTCCATCTTCCCCCGTGCATTGGTGAAAATCAATGTTTGTATAAAAACCCCAGTTGGATTTAACAAGGAGTCAGTTTGGTGTGTTGGTAAAGTTGGTAGTTTGTTGAGGAGGGGTCGGGGGGTCAAATCTCGTCCGTCTCGAATTAACACACATATAAAAAAATTTGGTAATGTTTTAGGGTGGCGGGTCCGCTATCTTAGGTGGCTCGCCCCTATTTCCATTGGCATTCATGGTGTACGTGGAAGGAGGCGAGGGCGGCGGGGATGACAGCCCGCGCCCCCACCTTTAATAGTTATGTTGGTTGGTGTGGCTCCGGGGGTGGCGGGGTCATGGCCGCCCACCCCTTAATTAATATTTTGGTTTGTTATTTGAGGGAGGGCTAATGTGGGGTCATGTCCTGTCGGCCCATAATATATATATCTAATATATTATATATATATATAATATATATATAATAGTATATATATATATATATATATATATATATAATATATATATATATATAATATATAGATATATATTTAACAAAAAAAAATCCATGGTCATTTTTAAAAATTCAAAATTTGACTGAAGGAGACAAATTAATTAGGCCACAAATTTGCCCGAAATTTGGCCGGGGTTGGCTAGAATCCGGTGGCCGGATTTTGTCCAAATTTTGGCCTCAAGCCTGCCCAGTAACCAAAGTCAACCTGAACTTTGACTGCTCCTAACTTTCGCATACAGACTCGGTTTGACGAACCATTCACACCACCACGATCAGGATGACCATATCTACACATTGGTCCTATTTTGAAATCATTCTTTTCACTTTGATTTTCAAGCTTCCATAAGTCCTTTTTGTGTTGTGTATGTCTCTGGAGCCACCTAGATCAGCGGGGGTGGTATGCGCAAAATATTTTGTCTTATGAGATGGATTTCACTTCTTGGAGAGACCTTCGTGAGCTCTTCCTCGTCCCCTTGTGGAGGTGAAATCAAAGGGCTATTTTCTAGTCCCTTACTTCCTTCATTTTCTATAGGTTTTTCCACTTTGCGTAGCTTGGAACATCAAGGTAATTTCATAACCCTCTTTTCATACAATAGCATTTTAAACCAAGTATTTAGAGACTTTACGTACTTGCCTCGCAGTCCTTTGAGAAAGCGTCGCTCTAATTCTATAGCTGACTAAAGATCTACCACGAACTCGAAAATGAATCCTCCTATAATCCGATTGAGCCAGTGATCAACAACGCGTGTGATCTTATCGTCTGATGCCTCCAATATGCGCACCAACTTTGGGGTCCACACAATAGGATTGTCGAATTTCCACCTTCCTTGGCTATCTGCTAGCTTTGTGATCCACTTGTACAGCTCAGTAGGGAAATATGCGAAGAGGATTTCGTTGATCTCTGTGTCCAGGTAGTAGTCTAACCACTCTTCTTTTGCCAGTCATGGATTCTTGTTCTTCTGCGAAGTGAACTTGTGAATTCTCCTATCCAACCAACCTTCAACTTCCATCTTAGTTGGATTCCAATGATATGACATCAAATATATCTATGTAGATTTCGGTCCTGGCAACGGAACCATTTGTTGGCTTGAGGGGGCCTGAACCAGGTTCAGAGTTAATTAGCTAAACAAATCCCTACACTATTCACCCTTTTGGCATCAACCCGGGGAGCGCGGACTGAAGTCTCACCCAAAGCAGAATGGGGGGATGCTGGAACCAATTTTCCACACCCTAGAGATGTCTGAGGGGTCGATTTAGTCCAACTGTGAATATCTTCATGTAGGTAACTTCATGCACTGTCCTGACCTATGAGACCTTCATGATCTGTTATAATTACCTTCACACAGCCCTAACCAGGGGCTGAGGTGCTTTCGCGCTGCTAAAGCAGTGATCTGCACTATTTCCCAAAGTTACACCATGAATCTTACTTATCTTCTTATAACTTTAAATTAACTTCATGTAAATAGATACTTTATCTTATATTCACTTAATCAACACAATCATATAAGTTTGTGCATCATATAAACAGTGAAATTGCAATTTATACCCATCACATTCAATGCACAAAAAAGGAAAAAGATACACATAAATGATATGCAACTTCTCTTTATTACTTCTCAATCGGTTACAGACTCCACTCACCCTGCGCACTTAGCTGCAGGGGTCCGCGCACTCAGCTGCGGACTACTAGGCCTCTGCACACTCAGGTGTAGAGCCTTTGCCTACTATTTGACCCAAGACTCGACTCTACACTTAGATAAGACTCAATTATTCATCCTTCATTCCTCAATTGATTCGGTGATTTACAACTTAGAGCCTCGCTCTATTTATACAATCCCATGGTCCACAGACCATGGGTAGATCTCTAAAGCCGACATTACATTACAAAAATGAGGGTAGAAAACCCTATGACTCATTTACAAGCTCGCATTCCACGCCCACAAAACTTGGAGTCTTTACATCGGATTTAGTCATAATTTGGGCTTTAATCCCCAAAACTTCCCTTGGGGGATCCCACGCCCAAGAGTGCTTGCAATATAAGACTCCTCCAATGCATGGGAAATGGGATCGTGCAGTTCGAGTGGAGGAAGTGTGATATATTACTGAGATGGATCTTCAATCTATACAGATGAGTGGTGAGGAGCTCTAGTTGATTGAATAGTCCAATGATCGGAGGTAAGACTAACGCCAAGAGAGTGAGGGCTTGACATAACCATCAACTTGGGTTGAAGTGCCTCGACAGTCTTGGGTGTCTCAACTTCATCATCAAGTAGATCATCATACATCGGTGGCATCGAAAGATCAACTGTGATAGATTCATGATCATGATCAAAAATGGAAGAAAATGGATCGCGACTGTCATATGATAAAAAAAATCAATGAATTCTTCGGCATCCTCATGATCAGATGAATCGAATAGAGGGGTAGATGAAAAGCGAACAAACTCATCCTCTGTGCTTCAATAAAAGACAGATGAAGTATCAAGTGGACTTTTAATGAGTAACTTATCCTTTCCGTTGTCGAATGATGGACTAACATTTGGTGAGTCCTTCGAGCGATCAACGATGGCTGCATCTATGGATGAAGACACACATGAAAAATCATGGAAGGCAGGTTCACCAAAGAGGTTAGGAAAAAATGGAGGGGGCTCAAACAGAAGGGAGTCATCCTTCGCCGAGTGTTGATGTTCAAGCTCCCACTCATACTCTTCATGAATGATAGCACATGTTGGTTGTGCAACACCAACTCTGTCAATGGGTTGCTCCTTTTTCACAACAAGTGAAGAGTCCAGAATGGACGAACACAAGGCATCATCATTCGGAGGAACACCCGAGTGCAAAGACGGAGGTTCTAGACAAGAATTCATATGAGAACTCAAAGGAATCACAACAAGATCTCCGTGAAAATTGAGTGGAGTGATGTTGGGAGAGTGTGAAGGATCAACAGGTGTGTGAGCATGTTATTTAGCATCACTTGGCAATGATGGAGCTGTTGAATGAGAGGAAGGCCGACAATCAATTGAGACAGTGTCCATATCCACATGAGATTGCACAGCTCCATCAATGAAGAATGTTGAGTGAGGCTTTATTTCAATCTTTCTCTTGGGATGAAAGATTTCTTAAGACAATACTCAAATCGGTCCCAAAGTTAAGAAAATTTCATCTGGCTCCTCGAAGCTTGAAACTGCAAGTCACATAAGCGCTGCAAAAAATTAAAAATTGATTCATGCAGAGCCCTCCATTGTTGTAACAGTTTCCGGTCGAGATGGTTTGGATCAATGTGATAAAACGTGTCTTCAATGCGATCAAAAAAGTGCTCAAATAAGTGCATGGTGTCAACCGATAGGCTGAGCACCTAATGAAATGGAGATTCGCAAACTGTGTCTGCAAGCAACAAATTGGCCTTTTCATCATAAAACACATCCTCCTCATGAATCATGGAAAGAAAGTTATGTAATTACTCAGGCTAGGCCACATCATCGTTACCATCATATGTGTGAGTGGAAAAGAGATTGAAAAGCTTCCCCATCATGGAGACATCTTCATGATTCGGAAAACACCATAGGGGAAGAAGAGTGCAAGACGCCATGAAATATGTGCAAAGGTTTAAAAATAGATGAGAAGACACAACTTCTCATCAGGTCCTCCTTCTAGTGCCATAAATGTTGTTGGTTCTGGACCTGCTAACATGTCAAGGGGATCTCTCTAGTAACAAGTCCCAATTAGACCTCAGACCATTTGGTGTAGGAGTCCCAATAGTGGGTTGTAAGTTAATGCCTTGACCGTGATGTCACACAAAGGCAAGTACGATAACTCTCTCAGTAGCAAGGGTGTGACTACTGCAGTGAGTCAAGGGAGATGTATGAAAGGTTCTAACTCAAAAGGGGGAGAAAAAGGTGAAGGTGAGTTCCAGGTTGAAATGGATCAGTCCCAACTTGGCTAGGAATACACAACACAAAAGGATATACACATCTTCCGGTGGAGAAGTCCACTCGGATGCGGTAGTCACAACATACAAGGTAAGATAACACATACAACACTCATGGATCAGTCTAAACAAGTGCAACGGTTGTTACAACAAGTTTCATGTGAAAGGTTTGTCTGGTGTTCACAGAGTAGTCGACATGGATGGTTACAACATTAACAACATATAAAACACATTTGCAACAAGATTCATATCATTTCATGTGAATCATTTCATACACAAATACGTAAATTAAACAACATATATCATTAAGGCAACCGGAGCAGTCCAACTACAATAACAACATATGCATGAAAATGTGTTGGCTCTTATTATATAAATTGTAAGTTCCAATCATACAATACATCCATGTAAGCTGACTAGCCCCATCAGTGAAATGTTACAGCCACATCCACTTGCTCCTCCAAAGAGATGTACTAGCTTCGTGCAATGGAGAAGCCAAGGTGCATTACTATACTGTCCAAGCTTTCTTCAAGATAGTCTTAGTAGAATCTTGGCTGACCAAAAGCCTATACAATGAGTTATGAGGGACTATTTATAGCAAAGGGTGGGGTGACCCTTGGCATTCCCCTTTGTGACCATTCAACTACCCTCATGACTCTTCACCTACTCTATGACTGTTACATCCACTATTGAGACTTGACTTACACTTCACATGACTTAATGTTACAATTCACATGTACCCATGTGAACACTGGCATAAACAAGCCAAAATAGACATCATTCAAACTTAGACAACCATAGAAGTCCAAATGATCGACATCCTCATGCTGATCAACAGTTACATATTGATGCCAATATTGGTAGTCCTTGATAGTGTCTATGTGTTTTGCTGCAACATCCATCAGAAACTTGAACCTTTCCTCCATAGCATCTGGGTACTTTGCTTGGACTCCTCTATCCAACTCATTTGAAAGCATGCACATCATTTCCCTCAATGTGGCCAGACCAACAACATACTTGCGCATGATGTTTTCAATGATCAACAAGTATGGGTTGGTGGCGGTGCACATCAACTTGTCAAGGTACGAGTCAAGCTCCTCTCAGAAATGCTTCTTTCTCTTCGCCTGGGTGAGAGTCCCAAGTGATGGGATCGAACGAGTGTGCACTATAACATCCATGCTTTTGAATACTCATGCATGGGAAGCCTGTATGCTAATGATGAGTTGCGATAGGTCTTCATAGTTCTAGATCTGACTCTGGATATATGCTTGTAGCTCAACCACATTGGCCTTCATCATCTTTGGCAAGTGAATTGGCGCTCCCTTGTACTTCATCGTCCATGCTTGCATGTTATCAATAGCAACATGAATGTTCTTCAAGATGCATGCTATTCTTGCACATCGTTGCTACCATCTATGGAGATGGATGACTGCCTAGTGAACGTACCAAACTTGGAGTTCAATGCTCGTATAATTGTATCAAGGGACAATACTTCATCTAGTATTTCCTTCTTCAGTTCAGCTTGGGCAGACATTGTCACCAAGTCCCCTCCTTGCTTGGCCACTTGTAGCTCCTTCACCATTCACTCATTCTCAGCTAAGGAAATGAACACTTGAGCAAGTGGCTTTGGCATACACTCTAGTTTCATTGGCCAAAGCAGCTAGATGCTTGTGCACATTAGTGACGATCACATGTTCTTCAACTTGCACAGGGGATGTTTGGTCCTTTGGAGGTGGTACTCTCTGAGATTTCACAACTCTGTGATGAGATTCATCAAAGGAGATGTTGTGCATCTCTACTTTCGGCTGACCTCAAGGATCTTCATGCCTCCTTGGTCATTTGAGACTTGCTCATCATTTGGATGCAATGAAGAGGGTGAATTGACCTCTTTGTGGTGAGGCATGAGGTCGGTGTCCTGTTCCAACTCCTGCTGCTCCATGTCTTCATCCAACTGTTCAAGCACAAGTTCTATCGCATGAGAAAAGTATTTCCCCTCTGATGGTTCACCCTGTTCGCCTGATGCCAGGTGTTAAGATGAATCAACTACTTGTATGGGTGCTGCTTCATCTATCTACACATGATGCACCCCATGTTTTATCTTCTGCTACTGTGCTTCTTTCTCTTGTTGACACAAATCTTGTCCTTTATGGAGTTTCTCCCTCAGCTCATGCAACTCCTTCTCTTCTTCTTCCATTCTCTTCTCATCCCTCTTCCTTCACGCGATTCGCTTGTCTTATTGCTGCCTCTTTGCCTCAATAGCCATAAATTCTTCTTCTACAAGTGGATCTGCTCGAAACTTGCAGCTTTTCTCCTCCTCCATGCGGTTGACAATGTTCCTCTTGCCTTTGTTGCACACAGGTATGATTGGCTATACTACCTCTGCTACTGCTGCTACCACTACTGCTGGTGCTCTCCATGATGCTGCTTCATGCTGCTTTGCTAACCACTCTATGATGAAGCCGACTTATTTGTTGGGTCCAGAAGAATTGTAGCAATATCTCCATGAGTCTTCCTTGGCCTAATGAAATTCCCCATGGATCCATTTGAGCTGAGGTCTCATGCAGTGATCCTTCACAATGCAATGTGGGTCATACGGGTTAAAGCTTTGGAGGTCGAACGAGTACTTCTTCATCTGTTTTGCTTGATACTCCGGATCTCATACAACCCAATCTGTAATGGAAGAGTGGGCAAAGATTCCTTCTTCTTCTACTACAGTTTAGTTGTCAATCCTGCTAAGATATGTTACGCTACTTCCTACATGACAAGTGCATCCAAGGAAAACTTTGTCAGCACATGTATGATCCAAAATGGATCTAGAATAGACTTCTAAGTCTAAAAATATTCCTCACAGAGGAAACTAAAAGTCAAGGTATGCTCTTGGAAATAATCCCATTGCATAGATCTCTTCAATCTAAATCTAATGCAATTTGAATGGGATAAAATGGACTTCGGATGAAGAAGTTATTGTAATAAGAAGTTTGCCCATTGTCCTTTGAAAAGGAGGAAAATTATTATAAAAATGGGCTTAAGGCCTTATATGGAAAAATCACATTGGAAGGGTTAAAAGGAGGAGTTAGACCAAAGGAAGAAGGACTCCCCTAATAGAAATTTCTGACATATCGCATCGGAGGTTGGCCTTAGCACGATACTGGGATCCAGGAGGCGGAGCCGATTGCAATATGCGATGATTGGATCAGCAGATCGGCATTGGCATGTTCCATGGTATATGGAAAGAACCCTCTGGATGTAGCGATAGCGATATGCGATGTGTGATATCAACCATCCGAACGGAAAAAGAATGGATGGCCCTGATTTAATCGACAATCGGTGATCTCCTATACAAAGGGCCAATGCACATTGCGATATGCGACTTGTGATATGCTGATAAAAGGTGGACTCGATGGGCATTATAGATGCGGTTTCATACCATTTGAGATTTGACTTGGCGCCCGATAGCGGATTTCCTTTGTATTTCTATGTATTTGTCAAATTCGTGGGTTTTAAGCATTTTGCCGTGCGGCATGAGATATACGATAAATAACCTAGACTCGATAAGGATTATAAGTGTGGCTACATAATTTTTGAAATCCAGAATTTTGGATTTTCTGTGTATTCTCGTGTATTTGGGTTTTTGACCATGTGACAATGTGATTGTGATATTGCGACCAAAGGCAGACCCGATGGGAATGAAAATGCAATTGCAGGTTATTTGAAGTCTGGCTAAAAGGCCCATGATGTGTTTTGCGTGCATTTTTCCTATGTATTGCGTAACATGTTAGAACGCGGGATTTTTGTAGGAGGAAGGCCGAATGGTTGGGTTTTCGATGCCCGCTGGTTCATTTCCGTGAGAAACTGGTTCTTTTGTCAAAACGCATGGTTTTCCATGATGGAGGACTATAACCAAATGGTTACAAATACACAGAGAGCTCAATTGACAGGGTTGCTGAAGGTTGTTGAGATTCGCTTGGAGGTCGAGTGAACCACTGATAATGTAGAGTCGAGAGCCAGAGCCAGAGCTAGAGCTGAAAGCCACAACGGAGACTAGAGTGAGAGCCAGAGTCGAGAGCCAGAGCCAAGAGCCAGAGCCAGAGCTAGAGAGAAGAGCCAGAGCCAGAGCCAAGAGCCAGGGACAGAGCCAGAGCCAGAGCCAGAGCCGAGAGATAGAGCCAGAGCCAGAGCCAGATCCGAGAGCCGAGAACTAGAGCCCATAGCCAGAGCTGAGTGCAAAGGCATAGCCACTAGAGATTGGAGGCAAAGCTATAGATCCAGAGAGCTCAAATGGACTTCTAAAGAGCCATGAAGTTGCAATGAAGTTTAGAACAGAAAAGAAGTCGAAATGATCAAGCTGTTGCTGGTGACTGTTGTACTGAAGATAGAAGAAGGATTCCAGAGACAATACAGAATTCTGAGGGATTCGAAGAGGCCAGAAGCTCAATAAGCTCATAACATTGATTGAAGGAGTCAAGTCCATAGAAGCCTAGATTTGTTTGCAACTAAAGGATAGCTAGTGGGATAATATGGTATTCTAAACCCATAGGTTTAGTTGTAATCCAATGGAGTTGAGTGTGGAACTTGCAAAAGAAATATTAGCATAATCCCAGAGAGTCTAGTTGAGTTGACTAGAGCTCACGGAGATGTAGCCCAAGATGTTTGGGTGAACTCCTAATTATATTGTTGTCTTATGTGTTTGTTGATTTGCTGCTTTATTTAATTTTATGTGTGTTTAAATATCAACATAAGAAAATATATATAAGCACTTGAACAGCTTAAAAACAAAAACAAACATACACCTCTTTCAAGTTATTTATTCCACAAATTATCAATCATAAGCATAGATCTGGGGAATATAAATAAGATTTGGAGTGGGATAGTTTCTTGTAAGCATGAGAAGAAGCCTCTAGTGCCCCATTTCAGATCAGGTGGTATTAGAGCTGGTCATATCAGATCTGGTTATATCAGAGCCAAAGGTTGATTAACCCCACCTTCAAAGAAGGTGATATCAGAAGAAGGTTATATCAGAACTGGTTATCATAATTGGTTAGATTAGAGTGCTTGATTGGAAGAGCAATCTATATGCTTGTTTGACTTGAAAGCTGTTCAAACAGTAGAAAGAATTTAGTTGTTGATTGTTTGTAAACTAACTGATTGTTTGAGTTTGCAAAGGTTCAGGGAAAGCTATTGTTAACTAAGTCCAGGAGAGGACAAGAAGGAAGAATGGCTGAAGGCATTCTTCTTATCCCAAAGGACCTCAAAGCAATACTTGAAGCACAAAAAGTTTGTTGCAAAAGGTTGCTTGAATAAGCTCTTTGTTAAACTTGTTTGAAGTTCTTTTGTTCATTTTGATAATGACAACTTCTACAAGTCAGCCCTCAAATTCTTCTTTCTTCACAAGATTCTTTGATGAAGACAAGAAGCAAGACTTGTTCACCATGATGGATATGGTGAGAGAAATGTATGAGGATGGAAGGAAGAGCATTTTACTTAGAGAGCAGTTGAATTCCATGATGGAAGAGAAGCAGTTGCTTTCTGACAAATTGTAGGAAATGGAGAGGCAACTTCATATTGCAAATATGAAGTTGAAAAGGATGCATGAGTTGGAGACACAACTCCTTGTTTCCAAAGAAGCCTAGTCAAGTATCAGCTTGAAGAAGAGGTAAACAATTCCGGTTTGTCTTGAAATTCATCTAAGAATGTTTATATTGGTTCTTTTGAAAAACATACCAGAGGCATAGGTTCCAAGTCAATGTCCAAGATGGGCTATGAAGGAAAAGGCTTGGGAAAACATGCACAGGGTATTGTTGAGCTAATAATAGTTGAGGAAAGGCCTAAGTATTTAGGTCTTGGCTATGGAAAATCTTATGGAGAAAGTTCCAAATCTACCATGAAGACAATTGAAACAGTTCCAAGAAGGAGTTTCATTTCAGGTCTTCTACCTCAAGAGTGTGAATATTGTATTATTGGGGAATGCAATATTGTGAAGCATACTTTGCAGAAAGAAGGTGTATATCAGCATGCACTTGAACCATATAGTTGTGGAAACTCTGAAAGCCTTGAAGAGATTGATGGTGTTCCAAAGGGAGCTACTTCTTCATTCACTTCACCTCCTCATGAAGGCAATAAAGGTGAAAGAGAAAGGTATAAATCTGGTTCTAATCATATTCCTTTTGATTATGTTCAGCATGGTAAATTTCTATATAAGCATGGGAAAATAATTGCATGTTCCTTTTGTGGTTTTGATGACCAGCATGTGGAAGAGAATGGCCACATATAAGAAAATTTTGAAGGAAAGGAAGCAAGAAGCCAAAGGTCCATTGGACAAGGCAAATCATGCTATCAAGAGGATACACATGTGTTGCACTTACTGCCATAAGAAAGGACACATTGCTGAAAAGTGTTGGAATTTGAATCCAACAATGCTTCTACGAAACTTGAAGAAGGTGGAAAAGAAAATGGTAGGAATGGAAAGAGAGATTCCATGAATGATGTGTTTCAAGATGATGCACATGTTGATGCTAATGTGCAGACAAAGGAAGGACCTTGAAATGGATTGGTAATAAATGGTTATAGCTCTTACCCAATTAAAGTTGCATGTCCGTTTGAAAATGGATTGTATCAAGTTTCATCTATTTGCATTTCTTTGTTAATGGAATGCAGGTTGCAGGTTTTTACCAAGAAGGTGAATGGAAAAAGCTGAGTAGGAGACTCACTTTATTGCTGCAACATTATATTCATTTCATCTTTGAAAGTATAGTGTTCTTAAGTGAAAGTTGAAAGATGAAATGCATGCATAAGCTTGATATGCATCAACACAGGGATGTTGATGATTTCCTTGTATTTAAACATGCATGTGTGATTAACTTGAAGGGTTGATTACTCTATTGTAAGCATGCATGTAATGCAATATTGACTTGAGAAAAGTTGATTTGGTCTCCAAGATGGAGATGATGATGAAGTGTTTCATCTTTGAAAAAAAACTGTGGAATTATTTTTCTACATGCTTGACTTGAAGGGTCAATTGTTTTAAAGGCATGTTTTGTTGGCTTGTTATCTAGTCAATCATTTGTATGTAGATGTAAAGACATGGAGGTGTTCACAAGATGTGAAATCTGTTTCCTTTGATGAAGAAAGAGTTTAGGCCATCCAGTTGTTGTCTATAATCTTGTTGTTACTAACAGTTGTTGTTGAAACTATGTCAAATAGGTACAAATGAAAATTTTGTGAAAAGATGTAACTTCACATTGGTTTGAGCCACCTTGGATCAATGATCAAGGCAGAAAGGTTTAAACTACCTTTTGTAACCTTCTCAGCAGGAGTTCTGCATGAAGTAAAGGAGGAAGACAGTTCTTCCTAGGAGAACAAGCACATCGATGAAGGGAGTGTTCAAAGGTTTTGGTTCAGAGGCACTAGCCATGCAGGCAAGTGTATGAAGGCCAAAAGAAGAGGGTGTTGTACTCTCATCTACTATTTAGATCAGTATATCAGACTTTTGGAGACCAAAATTTCATTTTAATGGGAAGGTGTGATCCAAAATGGATCTAGAATAGACTTCTAAGTCTAAAAATGTTCCTCACAGAGGGAAATGAAAGTCAAGGGATGCTCTTGGAAATAGTCCCATTGCATAGATCTCTTCAATCAGAATCTAATGCAATTTGAATGGGATAAAATGGACTTTGGATGAAGAATTTATTGTGATAAGAAGTTTGCCCATTGTCCTTTGAAAAGGAGGCAAATTCTTATAAAAATGGGCTTAAGGCCTTACATGGAAAAATCACATCGGAAGAGTTACAAGGAGGACTTAGACCAAAGGTGGAAGGACTCCCCCGATAGTGATCTCTGACATATCGCATCGGAGGTAGGCCTTAGCGGGATATCGGGACCCAGGCAGAGCTGATTGTGATATGCGATGATCGGATTAGCGGATCGGCGTTAGCGTGTTCCATGGTATATGGAAAGAACCCGCAAGCCGTAGCGATATCGATATGCGATGTGCGATATCAACTGTCAGATCGGAAAAAAGAATGGATGGTCTTGATTTGATCGGCAATTGGCGATTGGTGATCCCTGATACAAAGGGCCAATGCACATTGTGATATGTGACTTGCGATATACTGATGAAAGGCAGACCCGATGGGGATTATAGACGCGGTTTCATACCATTTGAGATCCAGCTTGGCACCCGATAGAAGATTTCCTTTGTATTTCTATGTATTTGTCAAATTCATGGGTTTTAAGAATTTCGCCATGCGATGTGCGATATGCAATAAAGAACGCGGACCTGATAGGGATTATAAGTGCAACTACATAACATTTGAAATCCAAAATTTCATATTTTCTGTGTATTCTCGTGTATTTGGGTTTTTGACCATGCGATAATACGATTGAAATATTGCGACCAAAGGTAGACTCGATGGGAATATAAATGTGATTGCATATTATTTGAAGTCTGGCTAAAAGGCTCATGATGTGTTTTTCCTGTGTATTGCGTTACATGTTCAAATGCGGTATTTCTACAGGAGGAAGGCTGAATGGTTGGGTTTTCGGTGCCCATCAGTTCATTTCCATGAGAAACAGATTCTTTTGTGAAAGCATGTGGTTTTCCATGATGGAGGAATGTAACCAAATGGTTACAAATACACAAAGAGCTGAATTGACATGGCTGCTTAAGGTTGCGGAGATTCGCTTTGAGGTCGAGCGAACCATCGATAACATAGAGCCGAGAGCCAGAGCCAGAGCCAAAGCCGAGAGCTAGAGTAGAGATCCAGAGCGAGAGCCAAAGCCGAGAGCCAGAGCCAGAGCCAAGAGCTTGAGCCAGAGCCGAGGGCCAGAGCCAGAGCCAAAGCTAGAGCCTAGAGCCAGAGCCAGAGCTAGAGCCCAGAGCCAAGAGCCAGAGCCAAGATCCAGAGCCGAGCGCAGAGGCATAGCCACCAGAGATTGGATGCAAAGCTGTAGAGCCATAGAGCTCAAATGGACTTCTAAAGAGCCATGAACCTTCAATGAGGTTCATAACAACAAAGAGGTTGGAATGATCAAGCTATTGCTGGTGACTGATGTACTGAAGATAGAAGAAGGATTCTAGAGACAATACAAAATTTTGAGGGAGTCAGAGAGGCCAGAAGCTCAAGAAGCTGAAAGCACTGACTGGAGGAGTCAAGTCCAGAGAAGCCTAGATCTGTCTGTAGCTAAAGGAGAGCCAGCGGGATAAGATGGTATTCTAAACCCATAGGTTCAGTTGTAAACCAATGGAGTTGAGTGTGGAACTTGTAAAAGAAAGCTTACCATAATCCCAGAGAGCCTAGTTGAGTTGACTAGAGCTCATGGAGACATAGCCCAAGAGGTTTGGGTGAACTCATAATTATATTGTTGTCTTATGTGTTTGCTGATTTGCTGCTTTATTTACTATTACATGTGTTTAAATATCAGCATAAACAAATATACATAAGCACTTGAACAATTTAAAAACAAACAAAAACATACACCTCTTTCAAGTTATTTATTCCACAAATTATCAATCATAAACATAGAGTTGGGGAATATAAATAAGATTTGGAGTGGGAGAGGTTCTTGTAAGCATGAAAAGAAGTCTTTAGTGCCCCATTTCTGATCATGTGGAGGCTTCTCCACACTGAACAATCAGATGAAAGTGCCAGATGGTGAGGAACACCAATATGTAATGCCTAACAACTCCTCCATTGCTTTCTTTGACATGTAGGGTGGAACCTGTTCGAATATTAACCTATACACTCAGGTAACAAAATGGTTAGATAACCATATTATTACTCCCCTGAAGCTACATTTGAACGAAAACTTGAAATATGTATTAAAAATAATCTTCGCCAGTCACCATACCCAGTCCAAGCCTGGGAACTCATGTTGGGCACAAACTGCATCTAGGATGTAGGCGCACATGTAAATCTCTACATGCATACCCTTGGGTGACTGTTGAACCTTCGTGACTTGTCCTTTCAGCTGATCAGCCAGTATGTCGGGCCAGTTGCATGGTATTCCTTGTCTATCCAGTTGGTCCAATGCGATCACCCAACTCTGAGGAAAGGTTTCATTCCTTCCTTGGCCAATTAGTCGACATGCGAACATGGCCAAGTATTGGTACGCCTTACTCAATATATTTTTCTTGTAGATCTGATTGGGTGTCATCCAGAAATGAGTTGGCTCCTTTACCCAATCTGTCAGAATGTCTCTTGAGTTACCTATACTACTGGGCAAGCTGAATGGAGGACTCATGAAAGTCATGGGCTCTGAAATCTGATACATCTCATCATAATCTCGTGCCCAAAAGGTTGCCAGCTTCATTCCACTGACACTTCTAAAGGTCATCGTCTCGGGGTCAATGTGAGAGAAGATCTAGTGAATCATGTCCGTGCATGGGAACGTGGGGTATTTGCATGTAATCTAGTACAAGTCGGACATGTGAATGTTCATTTACACTTGGCAGTCTTTGAGGTCTTCCCCAAAAGTGCCTGTGAATGTTCATTAACCTCTTGCCACTTCAGTTTGATGTCCTTGTTTAGATACAACTTCGTAACTTCATAGATCGGAAGACTAGAGGACACTTGCTCAGCTATTGTTCCAGCTGCAACTCTATCAGTGCCCTATGAACCTATTCTCTTGGAAGCCTTTGGGATAGATGAAAACCTGAAAGATATGGAAAAAATCAACATGCATGGCAAGAAATATGTCAGTGGAAACAAAGCAAATGCAGGGAGGGACACAACACATACTTGGGAAAATGATGGGTAAGATTGCACAAATTTTACTAGGAGGCTAGGTGACTGGTTTCCATAACTGCGCAAAAGGCAGTCTAGGCTGACTGGGAGGTAGGATTGGCTGCTAGATCTACGAAATGCACAATCCAGTCAGGCAGCTAGTTGCTGGGATTGTGCAATGCACAATTCAAACTAGGAAGGATTGCTGGCCCAGGGACAGATTTGCGCTATTTCTTGGGCCAAGCAGCCACTGTCCTCCATAAATGCGCAAAACAGTACTAGAGGCCAATGCTGGGAAAGAATGCACATTTCTAGGGAGGAAGGTGAGCCATCCTTCCACATATTGCGAAATGTAGCCTTGGTGACAAGGTTAAACCAACTCGCCGACGGGTAACTGAAAGCAACTAAGACAGTAAATGCACGATGACACTAAGTTATAGAAGAAGTGATTGACAGTGCGTGCAAAACATGAATGAAAGATTCAACAAACATATCAACATACATGTGGGTGAGGCATTTCGCCGGTGGGCGAACATCAGTGCAAAACAGTTTCATGCACGCGACAACAGTAAGATAGCAACAAAAACTGAAACAGAGCTAGGATAAGCTAGAATACATGTGAACAATAGCAGACATTCAAATAAATCAAGAAAATAGAACTCACACAACCGAATGCTCGAAAAGCGACAGAAATGATGAAAAAGACAAGTTGAGGACACTTACCTGTGAATAGCTGAGCCAGATGTGTTGAAGAGTCCTGGATGTGCTGTGGGATGTTAGAGCTCCAAGATCAATGTGAATGAATGAGCTTTGATGCATTGAATAAATAAGTTTGGTCTCATGACGTGCATGCCATAAATCTAGGAAAAAGAAACACTTGGAGGAAAACTCCTAAAACAACTTTTCATGTAACCATCGCATGCTAAAAATAGCTCCCTGAATCATGGGATGCCTTTTTCATGTTGTCTCTTGCTATTCCGGGAAGAGCATGTCATGCATGCATGCAAGTCAAGTTTCCTTGGTCTCGAGTGGAACTGGTCAACCAGACTGTTCATGCATGCAATTGCTCAACTGCTTGGAAAAAATGTGCTTTCCTGGCTGGGGGATGGGCTAACTGCCCATAAGGATTGCACAATTTTTGGGCAGAGTAGTTGACTACTACCCAGATTTGCACAAATCCTAGGCTGAGCATCACTACTGGGAAATTTGCGCAAATCCTGTTGGGAGTGTTGGCTGGTAGGATTGCACAATCCTGGAGCCCAATAGGTTGCAAGAGAGGATTGTACAATTTCTAGAGGGAAGGTTGACTGCCCTCTAGAAATGCATAATTTTCAAGGGGAAGTTGCTCATCCTGTAGCTAGACCAAGTCCAGGTGAACAACCTGTGAGGGGAATGGATCAAATGTGATTGACAGGCTTCCTTTATGCGAGGAAAACACTGAAGTAATGTGTTGTGTAAGGTTGGTAGGGAGGCTCCAAAACAAGCTAAGGAAAAATTTTGGAGGGTGGTTGTAACTGCTACAACATCCTACATTTGCCAGAAATTTTATTTTTGTAAGCAAGCTAGATGATGTAGGTGTAAAAGAAATGTTCGAGAAAGATACTTGCAAGATGGTTCGAGGAGCACTAGTATTGATACGGGGAGTTCGGATCGGAACTCTATACAAGCTGCAAGGTAAAATTCTTATTGATGGGTTCTATTGTAACATTATTTGGTTTTGAGAAGTTAGTATATTACTCAAAACAATTTTAAAATGTTAAGTTAGGATATGGATGCAAAAGAAAAAAAGGTTAAAATGTTAGGCCAATTTAATGTTTTATAGGCGTCCATATCAATAAAATGTTAGGTGTTAGATGCCCTAAAATAAATAAGGCAAAAGGAAAATAAAATTCTAGGGAAGCAAAAAGAAAAGAAAGGATTCATTTCATGTCTTTATAAATGCACAGGCTGCTAATCAAAATGTGCCACAGGTCAATTATCAAATATTTTTTTCATGTGTAGAAGAAAAAGGTAGAGGAGTAAAAGTTTTCTCTAAGGTTTATATATCAATTATTTTGGTATTGATCCTATCCCTAAGTTTTCAATCCCAACATTACCCCTCCGCTTACTTTTCCCTCCACCCACTTATCCCTAAGTTTTA
The DNA here is from genome assembly GCA_000404065.3 of Pinus taeda. Classification (NCBI taxonomy): domain Eukaryota; kingdom Viridiplantae; phylum Streptophyta; class Pinopsida; order Pinales; family Pinaceae; genus Pinus; species Pinus taeda. Next base: position 387,956 of record APFE030103711.1, on the reverse strand, counting down.
ACAGCCCTCATATATCACACATATTCCTTACAAATTAAGTATTTAACTCCCGTTAGCTCCACAAGTGTCTCGTCACATCATGATTTAACCCTTCGACACATTTCACTCCATCTCCGCCCATCTCCAGAGATCTGATGGCCCACGCTATATTTCAGCCCCCTCACCATTCGAGCTTTACCGGGGGTCCGAAATAGGTGGTATGCGAAACTACGCCCCCCCTATGTGTTAGTGCCAGAGCTTTTCGAACCCCCCTTGGGTGAAACCACTAACCACTCTTCCCCCTCCAAAAAGTTGCTTTCTTTCACTTTCGATGCTGCTCTCCTACCTGTTGCGCTCCTGCCACTTACCTTCTTCCAAGTCATCTGCCCGTTTACTCCATCCAATTATAACCATTCCCTCCAGAATTAACCCGTTAAGCAATTAATATTTTAGCCATTAATTCAATGGACCCGCGCCACCTTCAATGGAAAAACTAAATATGCTATATAAATCACCCTTTTATAGGTTAACAGGTTACTGAATTCATGCACTATTACCTGTTATTGATTTGATTACAGGTTGTTGGATTAAAACTTCGACTATTTCTACCTGCGAGTGACATTGTTCCCATATTCTTTTCAGCCTATTGCCTCTGTTCTTGCCTCCAAAACATGACTCCTCTTTGTGCATTCAAACTCCCAATCCATTTTTCATTCTTGTTCTTAGCCTTAGTCAAGATTCCTCCAAAGGACAAAGGACCATAGGAACCTATCAATCCTCTGATCTGTCCTCCCATAGATCTTCATCACGTCCCTTTCGCTGATAGAGACTATAAAATCCATGAGACTGTCTGTGAATTCGACCCTTTTGAGATGTATTGCTGGCTCGAGGATAAGTATATAGACAAGTGAGGTGATATCCAATTATAGGAGTCTAATTACCCCACTACATTTTTCCTCGTACCCAAAGTGCCCCAGATTTTATTAGAAAGTGTCATGCATCATATTTGCCAAGCCAAAGGGCGATCGTTACCCACACTGGAGAAATTATGTTTACCATTACTCCTCAAGCCATAGACCAGATGATGTAGGTCCCCACATTAGAGAATGCTACCCCATTTTCTTATGAAGCACTAATTGAAGTATACTAGAAATTAGACTTTGCCAAGAGGGCCAAAACCTTGGAACTTTTCTTGATAGAAGATGCTTCACTGCCAAAGAAAAATCCTCCCTATCCCTCCTCTATTTTCCTCGAGAGAGCCAAGTAGATTATAACAGTTGTTTCCTACCTCCTTGGCTACTACTCTGATCAGTGGGTAGATGAGGTCACTATAGGATTTCTGTCCATTTTCTCTGTTGATTCTAATCCCTCCATTATGTTTAACTTCAACCAATTTCTTGGAGAGTCAATTCATGAGCAGCTTATCAAATTTCCAACTGAGGAGGTATTCAAGTATGCATCTATGTTAGTTTAAACGTTCTTATACTTTCAGGGGGACAACATCAACCTTTCCATACAAAAGTTGGATGAAAGAGAAAACCAACATTCAATCATCTTTTGGACTACTCTGGTCATGAAGGAACATAATGAGTACACATATAAATAGTTTACAGAGATGTTTGTTCATCCAGCCTTTAGTCTTCTAAGTAGAAGAATAGAACCAATGATCATTGAGGAAATAAGAAAGGTGTTGCGATTGTCAGATCAAGTTCGGACAGGAGATTGGTACTTATACGAGAACTATACAGAATTGAGAATATTTGGATGTGAGCTTGCACCTTACACGTTGCCCAAATTCCTCCCAACGAGGTTTTTTGTTGTGGAGTACGTAAGGAAGATTATCAACATGGATGAAATCCACTCTGTTGCTACCAAGAAGAAGTCACAGTTTAAAATCAAAACATAGATTGGCCCTTTCATTTGCAACAACAAGGTAGCAGGGGAAGAAGCAGATAAGATCTTGAGGGAAATGTAGTTCAACCTTAGCTTTACTTGGTCATATGATCCATTAGGGACCATTTATAAATTAAGAGTAGAAACCAAATATACTCCTTACTTTCACACATCCAGGCCAAAGATAGAGAAATACAAAAATCAACTAGAATGGGTTGAGAATACCCTACAAGAGGTAGAAGAACAATAGGTATCATCATCTACAGTGCAGACTTCTAGCATGCAGGAGAAGATAAACAAGATAAGTAGAGAGGAAGAGTCCCCTTTAGAGACTGGAATTTTTAGTGAAGGATTTAAGATAATGTATAGAAATAAGACCAAGCTTAGTTCCAAACTAAGCCTCAACAAAGATTCAGAACAATAGACCATTATCACCACTAATGAGCCACTTTTTTCCTCATTAGTGGGTGATCAGACCACACAGTCTCCTACTACCTCCACAACTTCACAAGAGAAACAATAACTTATACACACCAACACATCTACTATTGGCGAGGCAGGGAAGAGTATAATGGATATATTCAAGGAGATAAAAGTTAGGAATGAGGCCTTGAATATTAACACCTACAACTAGTTCTAGAAGCATACTTCTGGTGCTCAAAGTAGGCTACTGTCAGCCTTTGATTTAGAAAAAAGGAAAAATGCAAATGGAATTCCTCCAAGCACAAGTTCCCCAGCCCAAGGCAACATTAGAGTACAAGAAGACAACCTTTGAGTTTGATTTAAAAGATATACATCCCATTGACCAAATGGAGATCCTAAGAAGATTGGGGAAATGATATTATACTAACACTGCTATGAGTTTATCAAAACTGTAGATTACCTTAGAAAATGTCCAATCACAGCTAAAGATGGAGAAGGTCTTTGCGCTTGCAAAAGACACCAGGATTAAAACCTTGGAGGACTTGGTAATCAAACTGGATTATGATCCTTCAACCATCAATGTTGCAGAGGAAAGTGTGAAGAAAAATAATTTAGAGATAGCAACATTAAGGAAGCAGTTAAAATTGCCAGCTACAGAAGTGCATCTCGCCGAGGATATTGAAGAGATAGATACACAAAAGGCATATATGATGAAGCTCATCATGGAGCAGAGTGCACAACTGAAGAAAATGGATGATCTAGGAGTGGATGATAGAACAGAAACCATCTTGGAGGTTAAGAAAGTTCTAACAAAGAAGAATTTGGTTGTACAACTGACAGAGAAGTGTCACACTCTAGAGGTAGCAGTCAACAGGTTTTTCACTAGAATTGATACATTGAAACAGAAAGGTCTACCTTCACTATTTGTAATCAATGATAAATTAATGACCAGGGAAGACTACATGAAGAAGCCTAAGGACATTGCCAAGGATACAACTAAGTCTTCAAACATCAAAATTTCTATGACAAGAAGAGCGCTTTATGAAGCCATCAACAACATAGGTTTTATCCAACATGAGATAAAACACATTTTCACAATAAAACCCACTTTTGCTTGGTATACTGAGGTAGATGAAATCTACGGAAAAGTAACCAAGATAGCTATTCGAGATGAATAACGGTGGGAAAACTTGTGTGAATTTTAGGACTAAAGGACAGGTCAACTTCACCAGTGCTGCACTCGAATAGTGGCCACTCAGTAACTGCTCTCCTTCAAAGCAGGGCTAGATGTTCAGATTCATTCCTTTTGATCGAATTGTTTCTTTTTCTGTTAGTTCTAAGTAATAATAGAATGTCGTGTGACTCAAGCATTTATTGTAATATTTTTGTAAATTTTTTTAAATACTTCATTCTGTCAAAGTGTTCGGGGTTAAACCCTTGAACCAGTTATGTAGCAAATTTGTACTAAGCTAGAACATTTTTGAAATAATAAAAGATTCTGCATTTCCCTCATATGGTCTGTCTCTCAGTGTGTTGTTTTCATCTTAGTTTTTCATTATGTCTTATTCATATGAATTAATTCTTTTACAGTCATTCGATTTAAAATTTAATTTAATATCAGTTTCATTTTGAATCACTGTGAAGTTGTAATTTAAATAAGAGATTAATTTGTAGAACTATCTATTATTGTAAATTACTCTTTGAACATAAATTACACTAGATTTTTGTAATAGTTTAATTATATTTTGTTGATCAAGGAAACACTATTTTCTTGATTTCTGCTTATAAATGATTAAATACTCAGCTTGAATATTAAGTCAGCTATACCTCTACATATTCTTCTTATACGTCCTGCTAAAACTAAAATACCATATACATGTAAAGAACAACGTTTTATTTTATTAAGAATCTTTCTAAGTTTAAAGCACCTGTTTATAAACAGTATACTGGTCATCCAAATCATCAAAAAAAAAAAAACATTATATATGCTTTGGAATAACCAATTTACCTTTAGTTATCTCAAACGATAACAAGTGCAACAATTTTGTGGTTCCTGAAAGTGGCGCAGAAAATCTAGTGTTCTCTCGAGAAAAGACCATGTTATGGCATCAAACTTGGACATATTGTAGAGAAGGGCCTTTGAATACTTCATGGTAAAGGTATGGCAGAAGGTATGTCCAATAGCTCTTTGGATTTTGATTTATATGAAAATTGTATATATGGGAAGCAGAATCAGGTGAGCTTCCCCTCTGGTGGTAAGAGGGCGAAACAAATATTAGAGCTTGTGCACAGTGATGTGTTTGGACCTATTTTGGTTCCATCATTGGGTAATTATGTGTACTATGTATAATTTATAGATGATTTCTCAAGGAATACATGGTTATATTTCCTTAAGAATAAATCTAAAGTCTTTGACCGGTTTAAACAATTTAAGGCTCTAGCGGAAAACTAGACAAAGAAGGAGATAAAGGTGCTGAGGATAGATAATAGTGGAGAGTTTTGCAAGAAGGAATTTGAAGATTTATGTAAGAAGTGTGGTATAGCATGGCAGAAGACTACTCCATACACACCTGATAAAAATGGAGTTGCAGAAAGTATGAACAAGACATTGATGGAAAGGGAAAGAAGCATGCTCAGTGGTGTCGAGTTAGGACAGGAATTCTGGGTAGAAGCGGTGGAGACTGCATGTTACCTGGTCAACGGATCACCTTCATCAGCGTTAGAGGATATGACTCCACAAGAGGTATGGACTATTAAGAAACCTTCTCTTTCACATCTGAGGGTATTTACTGTGATGCATATGTACATGTTCTAAAGGAGAAAATAACAAAGTTGGGTAGTAAATTTGAAAAGTGCATCTTTATTGGGTACAAGGATGGTTTAAAAGGTTATAAGATTTGGAACCTAGTAACAAGAAACATTGTGTAAAACCGAGATGTGGTGTTTAGAGAGGTGAAAGATGCTATTAAACATGAATTCCTACAAAAGGAACATAAGAAGATAGAGTTTGAGCTAAAGGAAGAAGAATTAGACTCTACAACATAAGAGGAATCAGTTGATGAACAACCTCAAACTTCAGTTGTGAGAAGACCAGTTCGAGAAAGAAGGCAACCAGAAAGGTATAGTCCATCTACTTTCTGTTCTAATTTTTCTTTATCTATTACTGATGATGATCCTAGAATTGTGAAGGAAGCAGTAGATTCAGAGGATGGAAATCTCTGGAAAGAGGCCATGGTTGATGAAATGGCATATTTGCACAGAAATGAGGCTTGGAATCTGGTGGAGTTGCTAGCTTGAAGGAAACCATTGGTAGCAAATGGGTGTTCAAGGAGAATATTGGAATCTCGATTGGTATCAAAAGGTTATTCCTAGGTTCCAGGAATTGATTTTGGCGATATTTTTTCTCCTGTTTCCAAGGTAAATTCTATTATATTACTTTGATCTGTTGTTGCTGCTTTTGATTTTGAGGTAGAAAAGATGGATGTGAAGACAAATTTCTTCATGGGGATCTACAAGAAGAGATATACATGAAGCAACTTGAAGGCTTTGTGGTGAAGGGTAAGAAATAATTGGTATGCAAGTTAAAAAAGTCTCTATATGGGTTAAAACAGTAACCAAGGATGTGGTATCCAAAATTGGATACATTTATACGAGGAATTGGCTTCACCAAAAGCAAAGAAGATCATTGCGTATATTTTAAATTAATTGGTGACCATGTTATTTATCTGTTCTTGTATGTGGATGATATGTTTCTAGTTGGAAATGACAAAGAAATTATCCAAGATTTGAAGACCCAATTTTCCTCCAGATTCGACATGAAAGATCTTGGTGCTGCAAACTATATTTTGGGCATGGAAATTAAAAGAGATTGGGCAAAGAGGAAGCTCTGGTTAAACCATAGGAAGTATATCAAGACAATACTACAAAGGCTTAATATGCAGGATAATACACTGGTGAAGGTTCCTATTCCTGTAGGTGTAAACTTATCTTCTAAATAGTGTCCCAAGACACAAGAAGAGGAAGAGGACATGTCCCGTTTTCCATATGCAAGTGCAGTTGGTAGTGTGATGTATGTGATGGTCTGTACTAGACGAGACATTGTACATGTAGTGGGCGTATTAAGCAGGTTTTTGTCAAAACCAGGTAAGGAGCATTGGACAACAGTGAAGTGGGTTTTTAGGTATTTGCATGGCACTAGTGATTATGTTTTTTGCTACCAAGGAAGACCAGGTTTGGACAAAGTTTTGGACATCCACAACTTTGTTTATGTAGACTGGGCTGGAGATATGGATCAAATAAGATCTACAAGTCGGTATGTGTTCAACCTGTTTGGAGGTGCAGTCAGTTAGATGAGTAAGAGACAATCTATAATGGCACTGTTAACTACAGAGGCAGAATACATGGCAGCCACTCATGCAAGCAAGGAAGCAGTTTGGTTGTAGAGATTGTGTTCAAGTATGAGGTTAGTACAACATGCTATAAGGATAGACTATGATAAGCAAAGGGAAATTTTCTTGGCAAAGAACCCTGCTTATCAGTCAAACATAAAGCACATTGATGTTCAATATCACTTTTTGAGGGATATGATAGAAGACAAAAAGGTGTTGCTGGTAAAGGTGGACACTTTGGAGAATACTGCAGATGCATTGACAAAATCTGTGAGCTCTAAGAAGTTCTCTTGGTGTAGAGAGTTTCAAGGCTGGATCAATCACTAAGCTTTCCTATGAAAAGAAAACAACAAATGGGAGAATGTTGGGTTGTGTTATATTCTTTCCATGACAAGCCCCAATAGTTAAACTGGGGGCTTAGAGGGGGGAATTTGTTTTTTGGACCTTATATTAGGTGGGCGGACCTACTTATGGCTTTGTGCATGGTTTTCACACATGGTTTTTTTGGGCATCATGGTTTTCGGTCCAAGGTGTTTTGTAGAATTGGTAAAGGGAACTACATTTATGTTATAAAATAGGGTGAATATATTGGGTTCTATGGATGCTTCGACATGTATATATATGTATTGTAATATTGAAAGGAACATAATGAAAAATCAATCTGGTAGTCCTCGTTTTGGGATCCAAGGGAAATCTCTATTTATTTTATATTTTATGTGTTATGCTCTCGCCTTTGTTTATTTTCTATTTTTAGAATTCATATACAGGTAATTTTTGTACGAGGTTAAAAACTACAACTTCACCATAAGATAAACAAAGGTGTTAGGCACTATAGCATGGACATGTATAATTCATCTCACCATCCTTCATTACTTGCTTATATGACAAAATGGGCCATAAATACAATACAAAACCTTACATCCTTCCCCATAGGTGATTTTAATTATACCATATGTTGCAAGGAAGCTACGACCTTAGACACTAATACTTGAAACCATTGACACAAAAATAAAGATACATTCACAACAACCCTTTCATCTTCAGCAGCTAGGATCTGATAATCTAATCATCCCACCATCCAACCATCTAACCCCCATTTTGTCTTGAGCATCTCCCTATATTGGATCTTGGTATCTTCTTCAACCTTGTTAACCTAATCCTCCACTCCTCAATTTGCCTTCTCAGTTGGTTGGTCGTTATGAAATTTTCTAACATTTCCTCCATAGTTGTCACATGCCTACTTAACAATCTACTAGAAATTTCTCGTGCTCGATCATTCCACTTCACTAACATCGTTCCTCTACAAATATATTTAATCTTTCCTACTACAACATCCTTCTCCTCCTTGGCCATCAACCGCAAAATATTAAATACCCGATCTTATTCGCATGTGTCCACATTCTCTAGACATTGCCATCTTCTCCATGCGTAGTTCCTCCCTACAATGTGTCTCTTCCTTCTACACCATATCCTTATGTTTTTCACCTATCGCTCGTCTCCCATGCTCCTCTATCCTTTTGCATGGTCACCTACTTAACACAAATTTCAAAAAATAAAAAATTTTGGTCTCCAACAGGCCCCCAACGCAAAAATGTGACTCATCCCGAGCCACTTAGTCCTTCTTTTGAATGGAAAGTTTTTCTTCTAAGGCCTTCTACAATTCTTGCACGGCCTCCTCTTGTGCCTCCATTTTAATCGTAAGCTCTTCTCCTTTTTTGATAACCTCATGCGTAGTTCTGGTGCTCGGATCCCAAATGATAAAACCGATGTCCTCACTGCTTGCTCATTGCACACTTTTTAACAATTCATTACACTCACTTGTAACTATAAATGCTTGATCTTGAAGTTCAATGCACTACTTCTTGTCCTCACAGAACTTGTCACTTTTCTCTCTTAGTTGTAGCTTTTCCTGTGTCACGCTCCATTTATCAGTAAATCTCGTTATGCCCATGCTATGCTTAATTTGACGTATCTACTCATCAAACTTCAAGATTTGATCAGGGGCTTGTGCCACGGTTAGGACTTCATATTTTTTTTATTTTTATTTTTAACTTATTTATTTCTCTTCTCAACTATGCTCTGACACCATTTCTCATATTCGACCATTTTCTCCCTAGCCCTTAGAATGACCTCCCTACACTCACGTTCTTCTGACAATTTTTGTGGTTGTTGATGCACCTCTGAATTTGTCGCTTGTGCCTTTAGGCCTTGTATTTCCGCACTAATATTCACTACCACATCCTTGGCTAGAAAACAATCATCGATAGAACCCTCTATCAGTTCTCCATAAAATTTCCCTAAGGCTATGTGCCATCCCACTTCTCCTTTCTATATTTATTCCTTCTCTTGTTGAATCTGCTCTTGGGTGCTCCTTGTCTTTACTAGTTCCTCCTTGTTGTTGAATCGATTGGATAACACCCATAGTATGCTACCATATATCTATGGTAACTCTTCCACATTCAACTGTGATAGTACTAAGTTGATATGTACAACATCTGCAATTCTCAGCCACACAACTCCATCCCACACCTATATGGACTTGTTAGGAAAAAAAAATTGTTTTGGCTACTCCAATACAAATGGATCTGGTGTGGGTGAATAGGATGATGATGAAACTCCTGCAGTATGTTTTCCTCTAAACTTTGATAGAAGTGCTTATAAATCCATCCTGGTACTCAACTCATTTAATGATTATTTTAGCTTGTCCAATTTTGTTACAACAACATCTTCCATCTATTCACCAATCTGTTCAAAGTCATATTTCATCAATGTGGTTTGAGCCGAAGAAACATGAGTAGTTTTTTTCTTCTTTTTAGGATGTGTTATGGACATGCTTCCTTTGCTATCCTTCAATACTCTTTTCATACCCAATGTGTATTTTTATCCAAGCACTAAAATCCTTTCTTATGATTATTGTTTTAGAATGATATGAGAATGCACTTCTTGATGTTCTTGGTTTGACGACAACCCCTCAGTCCCTTCACTACTTGAAATCTCTTCAATATATAGAGTATTATCCATCGACACCTTCTAGGAATCCTCCCATTAATCTATTATCTCTTAAATTTCCTATGATGTCAACATGTAACTCGTTTCAACCAGCAATGTTTTAGATCCTTGTATTGTAGGGCCCAAATATAATGTGGATCAACTTTAAATAGCACAACACCTTTGAAATTTGTCACACTTTCTTTAGGAAGTCAGGGGGTATTTCGAATAATAATGTGCAAAATATCCCCATAAAGATAGAACATGGTTGTTTTTATCTTCTTCCAATCTGAGCGATCATAGGCCCACAGGTTCTAGACTGAGCAGCCAGGATGGGCCGAGAGGGATTATCCACTGGTTGAAAAATATGTGTTTTTTCCCAAGAAACCAAGGAAATTAATATTATTAGTCATGGATAATGGAATTCTACTTTGCGATCTTGGTTATCCAACAATCTTGTTGGAACTAGTTCAATAGAAATGATACCCATCCTAGCTTTTTCCCACTTGGTTCAATGAATGGCTACTATAATGACTCCTACTAGTACTTCATTTACCCTAGACTTGCATAATAATTTGTTGGCTATTTCCTGTGTAGCAAACCTAGTGGCTAGGTCATTGGTCCATGAAATTAGATATCCTTGCTTTCCATATATTTTATGTATGTTTTAGTTACCTGTGCATTAAGAGTTATATCACTAATTATTGGCTCTAGGTCATCTCTCTCGATCAGTAGGTCTGTAATGTTATGAATCATGTTGGTGATCAACTACACTAATCCATCTAGCCACAGGTATCCTTTATGTACATAGGATAACAAACATTTGGTGACTGTGCCTATCTTGTCCCCTCACCCAAAGTGTGGGATGTCATATAGGTTTAGAATAGTGCTTAGTTCTAGGATGCGAGACCAATTTTGGGCTCCATTATAGCTATGTCATATATTATTTCCACCTATTGCAAGTAGTCTTGGAGTTCTAGAAGTCACGAGAGATCATAGATATTGTGATCTGAGTACTAAATATGCTCCAAATAACTCTGCATTCTTCCCTCACTGTGAATTCTAGATTGGAGGGGTGCTATCTCTATGACACATTTACCATCTCGGGGAACAAATACAAAATAATGGGGTTTTTTTAGTGGGGATACATACCATGGATCTGCTTTGTAGAAAGTGGTTATATTGATCTTGACTTTATCGGAGCTCAATCCTACACTAACTTTCTCCTAATTCATTTTTGAATCATCATTCTTTGGATATTACTTTCTCCTCTGTGTCTTCTCATCCTCACCCTTTTGAGGAAATAGAGGGCACTTCGTGCATGTATGTCACTCTACTGAGGACCTACTCTCTTTTCCCATCACTCGATACCAGTTGCTGATTTCCTTGAAACCTTAATCTCTAGTTCTCAACCCTAATTTGAGTGAATTTCCCAAATTGCAACTCCTATCTCATATGATCTCCATCACTTATTCCTTCTTACTCCCTTAATTGAAAAACCATGCCACATGCATGCATTGTCCATACTCATACTTCAATGCACCGTTCTTTCACTCTCGAACCATCACCTTGTGTCGACACCAAAATGCGAGGTGATCTACCAATCTTGATGGTGTCCACTTGTCATAAGTGGGGTGTACTGACATGGTTTCCCATTGTGATCATGGTATGATGGTGGTAATGTCCATAATAAGTGGTTTCCTTTCCTAATAATTACATATTATCCATTCTAAGTATCTCTGCTACTTATCCATCAAATTTTGTACTAGCCACATCTTTGTTTATCAATCTTTGACAATTTTATCGATTGCCTGGTTGGCTCTCACTTAGTGTTGATGTGACCTTGACCCCAATATGCAGTAGATGTTGCACCACTACTTGATGTTGTATCCCTTAATTTGTTTTCTCTTCCATTCCTTATGTGAACTTCTTTGTGGAATGGTGACCCCCAATGTTGCGCATTATCTAGTCTAATAACAACACTACGTACCGTCCTCCATAATGCACAATGTTCAATTAGTTTTTCCTCAAAAAATTCAAAATAATTAATAACTACTAATTTGAACATAAATAGTCCCAACTCCCTATGACATTCAACTAGTATACCTTACAAATGTACAATGGGAAGACCAATTCTTGACTCCCTATACATAGAGCACACAAGAGCTCAACTATCCCTATAGGGTTTCAAATGGATCCCGTTGACAAACCCCTCCAAGGTGTACCATCTAGGTTTTTTAGTTGCACCACGCTTATATCTGTGACATGTTGGATAATATATGGCCCCATCCAATCCATATGGAACTTAACATAATTCTTGAGAAACATATTTTCATATAGCAAGACCAAATCTCCAGCTAGAAATGTCTTTTTCTTGATTCTTCTATCATGTCAAGATTTATCTCGGGCCTTCTACACTTCTTAGTGGAAAATGTCCAGTTCTCTGTCTTCTTCTAGTCACACTAACTCCTATAGCCTTTTCTCGATTGTGCCATACTCTGATAGTTGTGTGGTTATTGTGATGTGCAAAATTGACACTAAAAAATCCATTAGCATGATGACTTCCTATCAATATACTAATCGTAAGGGTGAGTTCCTCAAGTCCCACTCATCATGTTGCACATTTCAAACCTTGGTGAGCGTGGTCTCTAGATTCTCATTAAATTCCTCCACCATACCATTAGCTTGCAAATAGTAGGGGTACTTTTTTAATGGTAACTTTCAATTTCCTCCATCAGTGCTGCAATAACCTTATTCAAAAAGTGAGAGCCTTGATCGCTCATCAAAATCCTTAAGCATCTAAATCCGGTTAGCACATTTTCAAATAAAAATTGTGAAATTGTATCTACACTGCAACCCTTCACTAGTTTGGTTTTTTCCCTTCTGCTCAAATAATTGGTGGTAGTAATTATGCACTGTGCTCCAATTCTCCTTGTTTGCAGCTCAAATGGTTGTAGAGTGAGCTAGGGAGCCAAAGTAATTTCATCTCGTTGGGATGGCTTCCCCACTCATTGGCATACATCACAAGTCCTACAAAACTTCTTAACGTCAACATGTAGAGTAGGCCACCATAATCCTACATGTAATATCTTCTATACCATTTCCGATCCTGCAAAGTGTCCCCCTATGACACCAACATGCACCTCTATTGGAATCATCGGTTTTTTATGCTCCAAAACACACGTACACATAATTCCATTTGCTCCTAATTTATACAGGTGTAACAACCCCGAGTTAAATTTTCATGTAAACAAATAATGTATTGACATTATAAAATAAAAAATCAAATCAAGGTCATGGGACATGTATTACAAGTTGAATTAGGGGAAAAACATTACATTGGGATCCAATTATGGTTAATTATATATTGACCACGAAAATTTGCATTGGTAAGATGTGAAAGATAATAAATGGAAATTAATTATTATAGACTAGGAAGGACATGAGGAAAAATGAAAAAGAAATAAAGGAAAATGAAATAAATTCCACTTTAGTGGGTGGAGAAGAGGAAGATAAAAGAAAAGGAGAAAAATAGTAAAAGAACATGCATGCAAGGGGAAATGAAGAAAAAGGGAAAGAAAAGAAAATAAAATTGGAGAGAGAAAATTCTAGGATTCTTTTGGGGAAAAGATGGGAAAAGGGAGAAAATATAAGATTATTGCAACATAGGAAAGACATAAGTAAGAAAAAAAATCAAGGAAAGCACGTGGTGCAAGAGGAATTCGTGTGGCAGCCAAGAAGAAAAATGTTTGAACAAAAACTAGCAAGGGAAGAAAAGGACAAAGAAAAGAGCAGCCAATAGGAGGATTTTTGCAGGTAACAATGTTCATGTTTGATTATATTGCTGGGATTTGAATGCATGGTTCATTTATTGGTCTTCTATTAATTTTTTCTATCATTGGAATGGATATTTTCTTAGATTAATAGTCATGTACAACCTTTTCTTATGTCATTTCCTGGATAGCCATGATGTAGTGAGTTCCCTGTTTGGTTGAGCTTTGGATGCCAACAGATTTTGGATCTTGGTTGAGTTGGTCTCAGGAAAATCCCAAGGGTTGAGGGTGGAGATAGTGTTCCCTAGGTAAGCTCTTGATAGGTGGGTGGAGACAAGAAAATTCCTCTAGGTATGGTGAATAAATTTTTAGGCATCCAAGCTTGTGTTGGTTCTAGGTATTTTTGGAGCCGATGTTGGGTGAAATCATTATGGCTTGAGGGTGATTCTGATTTTCCTCTGGATTCCCTATATGGTTATGTTTTTTTCTATTCAATGTAATCCCACATTCAAGCTTGGAATATGCCATGGGGATGATTAGGCTAGAAGAAAGAATTGGTGTAGCCCTAATCTATGGTTGGATGGAATGTGTGTTGGGTGTGGTTTCTTACCTATTTTCTGCACATTCTTTCCCCTGTTTTGATCGTTTTGACCTCCAAGCATGTTCCCTTAGATGACCAAACTCCCTGTTTACTTACCTTTTTAATCCATTTTACTGTCATGTTACCTTGTTATATTTTACCGAATAATACAAGCCTTTATTCCTTTTTGTGGCTAACTGGGAGAGAATTGAAGTAGTATTTTGGGAAGTTCATCTTTTTCAAGTGTTGGCTCGTGCGAATGAAGTTATGAAGTAGAGAGGCAGCATGGATTAACTGCAGGAAAGGGTAGAACGATTCATTGTTACACCCTGAGTGCTATTACGGATTGTTGTTACACACTGGATGTTGTTATGCATCAGATGCTTTTACACCTTGCGTGGATCAACCGTCACATCAATAGTGTTGTTGTTAGTTATGCTGAGTCATCCAAAAACCACCATGCACTAAATTTTGTTGTAGCAAAGCTAGAAATGTGGGTACTATTCCACATAACAACTGTTAGCAATAGGATTGTTTATTTTTGAAGAAACAAGACTCAAGCAGTTGCAACTGATGTATATTTATTTAACAAAAGGTTGTAACTTCTTTATTTTTGATCAGCATGAGAATCGAGAGATTCTCATGACTGATCTGCTTTCTAATTTTCGGGTTGTAATAATTATAAAAGACTCGAATTTTTATGTATCAACAAATGACATATAGAAGAGTATCATTACTCTGTTTCTGTATTTTTGAATTTATTTTAATATGGATTAGTACGATGATTCTATTACTTCTTTCCAACTGATTTGTTAATCACTTTCATGTTCTTCCTGCACCCTGCTAAGGAGGAAGGTCCCTCCTCTTTGGAAGGGATTGCAACGGTTTAGGTAGTGTACATTCTAAATTAGTTCATTGATTTATGATTCCTCGCTGTAGCTGTACAAATTGGTGAGCACTAGTATTGCAACACCTGGGCTGCCTGCTTTACTCTTATCAACCCGGTAGTTCATAACAAACTTGGAAGCATCGATGCTGTTTGCACAAGTACTAGTTCTCACTGTAAGTTTTCACTTGGTCAGCCAACGTGAGATCACTAGGAGCTCAATCCAACTTCTATGGATTCCAGAATAATCTCTATATGTGATGAAAGGAGATAAATATTACTCTACAGATTCTAATCTAACGACAAAAAGGAGAAAGACTGAAATGTAAAGCAAACCTAGTGAACCCTAATTAACCAACTAATTCTAATTTTGTAGAAAGCACTATGAAAAACATGAAAGAAATGCCATTACGTACTCAAGGAAGTAAACAACATCCAACTAAGCTATTTCTGGAAGTAAATAAGCAAAAAACATATTTTTGGATTTTTATGTGAATTTGAAATGCATGTAATTTATTCTGTGTGAATGTGGCAACAAATAGGTGGCATTGAAGGGTGGTTTTGGGTCTTGAGAGGATGTAGGATGGTGTGGATGGGTCTTATGAGGTCTTAGGTGGCCTTCTAGAGGCTTTTCCCACACACGGTCTTCAAAAGAAAGCCTACAAGAAAATCTACAGGAGGACATAGGAAATCTACAGGAGGAAAGCAAGGAAACTACAGGAGGCCTACAGGAGGAGGTCGAGAGCAATTTTCACTTTTTTGAGGGTGTGAGAGTGGGCGAAAATGGTGGATGAAGGTTGGAATGAGGTGTTAGGGCACCTAAGGTCTACCATGGATCACCAGGAGAGAGAAAGATGATTGGGTTTGCTCAAGGAGAAAGGATCCGAAGAAGTTCTATGGAAAAATGCAGGAAACTAGGGCAGAATTGAGGTGAGATTTGGGAGAACTATAGGGCATGGATCAGATAGAGGGTATGATTTTTGATAAGCTGACCTACTGCTAGAAGAGATCTGCTGCAAAGGAACTGATAATCAACCAAAAAGATTAAGAAAACAATGAAATGAGAGCATCTAGAAAAACAGAGTTTTGCATCAAAATAGTCTAAACTATGATCTATGGAAGGAAATGCTGAGAAATGCTGCAGGAAAGGAAAGCATGAAAGAAGACTATTGCAAATTAGGAAGTGAGCATGATGAGGAAGGTCAAAAGAAAAGCAGAACTGGACTATTATCCTACCTAAAAGTTGCAAACACTAGACATCCTATGAATGAGGAAAATCTGTGTTTTTGGGGCAGCAAGAGAGTCTTTGCCTCAAATCATGGTCCTAGAGGGAGGAAGAGAGGCCAAGGCACTATTGATAGCCTTGTAAATTTTTTCTTTATCCCTGCTTAACCTGCTACATAAATCACAAATGGAAGCAAACTACCAAATCATCAAAAGCAACCTATTCTTAACCATAAGAGAAATACATCTAACAACAAACTAATTTACAAACTGAAACAAGGCATACAAATACAAGTAAAGAGGAGCTTGGTTGCTTGGATTGGGCCCTAACTCAAGATCTTTAGCCCTATGAGGTAACTCAAAATGTATTCCATCTTTATTTTCAAAACAATAGACAGGTTACATGAAACTGTCACGAAAATAATAAGCTCGAAGTTTGAGTAGAGGTTACATAAGAAAAAATTTGACCCTAGTGAGGCCCTAGGCCTCTCTACTTATACAAATGAGGCTACCAGTAGCATCCTTGGAATCAGGGAGGCTTGGCTCCTAAAACTCGAGATAATAATCATTTATCCTCCACTTGCTCAATTGCCTTCTAGTGCATGATTTGATTACTTGTACTCTGAGCTAAATTAAGGGGAATTCGAAGTGAGGAGTAATAAATGAGGTGGATTCCCTCCTATAAGTCCTCTCCTTTATCCACTTCGAGTTATTGCTGCCGTTTTTCCACTAGATCCTTGACTTTGACCTCGAAATCCATCAATAAGCTGCATTAAATACATGTTAGACCACATGGCACAATAACTAATTCAACTCACTCTATAAGCATAAATATAATTAGAAAATCATACAATAAGCCAAGAGAATGGTTGATTTGGCTAGGTTAGGAGGTAAAATGAGCCCGTATAATTACCCATTTATGAGGCTCATCATCACCCCCCTATTGAAGGTGTTTCTCATCCTCTGAGCAACCTAGTCAATCTCCTCATATTTTATGGCTTTGGTGGCCTCCCTAGCATCCCAGGCTTCTGATGTGGTCTGTTCTTCTTCACCATAGTATCATGCCTTCCTGTCTATGTCCTTCCACTGATCCTCCTCTTCTTCTTCTCATCTGCCTTCTATCATGCCTAATAGCAGTGGGGGACTTAGTTTGAGGCCAATCCAGTTGAACTTTAGCCTCTGCATGGAGTGCTTGTACAGTGGCACTCTTCTCAATGCTTCCTTCAGCCTCATGGGGGAATGATATTCCCTAATCTGCAAATTGTGGTAAGATGTTCCATTTCCTCATGCATGCATGCACACAGTCATCCCCAAGTAGCCTTTGCATATCCTCGAAGTGTGCAATGGCTTGTGCCTGATTGGTGAGATATCTAGGGGCAATTTGAGGGTCACTGGCAAGCGGGTTGTTTGTGCTGATGAGTGCCATAGGATCTGATGGCTAAGCTCTTATCATTAATGGCTCATTCATCTCCTTTATCATCAACCCTTTTATTTCTGCTACCTTCAATTTTTCATGGTTCATCCATGACGCCATGGCCATTAATTGCAGGTCCCCTAGCTTGGCATTGGGATACCACACATTCATGTCTATGAGGGCGATGTTGGGTAAGTAGAATTATGCCATCTTTGCTTTATCCTCTGAGGTACTTTAGTTACACAAATTCGTGAACTGCCTATAATCTTGGAAAGGCATTTTGCCTCTTTGTGCCAAAGTCTTTATTTGGAATTGTAAACTTTGGTCCTTTAGATAGAGGCCATAGGATTTGGCTGGTGTTCTACATTGCGATGCCTCCATGGATAAGTTGGGCATGCATGCCAACTGGGTCTCTTTCTCTTGCAGCTTCCTCCTTAGCAATTCATTATTAGTTTCAAGGTGGCTTCTTGTAATTTCTTCCCTATCTCTGAGAGCAATCAACTCTCTGCCCATTTAACTGAGTTTGCTTTCCATATGGCCAACATCCTCAACCCCCTTGGATTTGGCTATTTGCATCCACCTGTGCGTTCTTACTCTTTCTTTCTCCAATTCGAAAAATAGTGGGATTGCAAATTTTTGTGGAATTATTTTGCCTTCCTCAAGTAGGTTGTAATAGGAGGCAAGACTAGGCTGGGGGTCAGGCTATTGTATCTCTTGTTCTCCCTCCTCCACCTGTGGCTATTCTTCTATCCTTTTCTCAAGTTTTTGGGTCTCCTATAGAACTGTTTGAGCCTCTTGTAGCATTGTTTTTGGGTCCTATAGTACTAACTTTTCCTTCCATGTGGAAGATTTAGGAGTCCCCCTTTCATATGTTATAGGTGTCTTGGAAGGATATTCTTTCCCCTTGGCAAAGGGTGAATATTCAAGGGTAATTGGCACTTTTGAAGAGGGCTGAGGTTTTCCTGTTTTAATTCTTGTGCTCTTCCTAGCCCTGAAATACATGGAGCTCTATATTTTTCTCTTTTTATTTGGCTTTATTGATGTATTGAGGGTAGTGAGGGTAGCTACTGCCTCCCTTTCCAAAGTCTCAAGGGACTCTTCTCCTTGTTCTGCCTTCTCTGCCTCTTTTTCTCCTTCTTCTGTCCCTTTTTCTGTCTCTTTTTCTATCTCTTCCTACTCTGTTTCTTCAGCTCTCTCCTCCTCTATTTTAGTTCCTTCCTCCTTCCTTTCTTGTTATGCAATGTCATCCCTTGCTCCACCTTCTCCCCCTTGTTGTTCTTCCTCCTCACTGCCAGAAGGCCTGTCATCATAGGTTAAGGCCTTTATGTCATCCTTAGCTGTCATGTTTTGGAAAACTTCCCATGCTATAGGGAGTGTAAAGGTATGGAGGGCTTCCTCTACTAAGATTTTGAGTAAGCCATGGTGAGCCAACTTCTTTTAATTTCTTGCTTGTACCTTGCTGCTGGATTCAATGAGGGACTGTAGGAGGAAGTAAGGGATGCTTAGCTTTTGAGGTGCTAGAGTGTCCATGCCATACCTTAATTCGTGGAGGATTCTAAAGTGATAACCATAAATGATGTTTTACCTCCCCTCACAGGAAATGTATTTTATTATTTGATAGCTAACCTCATCCCAGGGGTATGGTATTCTAGCCCTTCTAATGGCATTTTTATCTTCAATGGGGGTTTCATGATTTTGGAAAACGTTCTTCTTGACACCTTGACCAATTAGTTTCTCATCTTTACTCCAAGGTAGCTCAAGAAGAAGGGTATTGATCCTACTGATAAATTTAGGGGTTATCTCCATGGAAAGACCTCTAATGCTGACAGTGGCATGTGTTCCTGTGTGAGGGACCAAAGAGAGGGAAAATTCTTGGGCAATCTCCTCATCAAACCCTCAGAATTTCTCAAAACATTTCATCCAATTTTCTCTTGTGAATATGTCCACTACTTGGGGATGTGCATGGAGCCTAGTGGAGTTAGTGGGATCCTTTCTCATAAAACCTCCTTTCATATTGTCTATACTCTTTTAGAAAACCAAATATGGAGGTGGAGACAAAGAATTTTGAAAAAAACAGAAACAGAGAAGACAGTGTTTTTTTTTTTTAAATAAGAAGATTTTTTTTTATGTATTTTCTTCTCTCCTAGAGACTTATTTCCTCCTCAAATCGAAACCACTTCTTTTATATATTGATATTCAACAGGGGGCATGCATGAACTCTACCTCTTCAAATCGAAAATCGTGCTAAAACCCATGTTTTCTCCCTTCAAAACAACTCATTGCCCCTCCCGTAGAAGCTTGTTGTCCCTCCTGTAGATTTCCTGTAGAAAACCTGTAGGTGCTTCCTGTAGAAAATGTCGAGAACAAGAATATGGGAGAAACTGATGGAGGACGGTGGTTACGAGGTTGTGGGGGCACAAGGAGACTGCTATAGTTGAGTTACGAGGAGAAAATGAAGGAAAAGGTGGTGAGAATGCTTGGGGAGGAGTACTTATTACCCTTTATGGGTATTTTTGGTGAGGAGTGCTGAGTTGGAAAGGTATACATTGGCCATATTTAGACCTTCAGTCCCCACCTAATTGGTCATCATGGCCCCTCCTCATAATCATCCCTCATTATTGCATCGAAGTTCACACTTCCTCCACTACCTTTCCTTGGCATCTTGTGTTGGAGTTGACAGTGCTCACTTGTGGGTGACATCTCAGATGAGTGGAGTCAACTAGATGAAGGTGGCCAAGTTAACTGGCCTCCTTTCCCTCGTTCAACCTCAACCATATCATTTCTTTTGCATGACTTTTAATTACACAAATGCAAATAGAGGAGTGACTTAGTTACTTACCTGTGATCCGAGTGTATCGGCTGTGAGGTGCTATGGCTTTCTCTATTGCATGCCTTTATTTCCCTTCTTGCATGTTATCTTTGCTTGTTGATGTATGGTTGTGTGTTTGTGTAGGTTCTTCTCTGGCTGGATCTGGGCTTAAGGTGCCTCTTCAGCCTTCATGTTTTCACTCTCTTGCTATTGGTGCTGGATTTCTATGGGATCAACTGCTACAAGAATTCCTATAGGAGCTCCTATAGTTGCTTCTCCCCTTGAAACTTCAGCTTCTTCTTGCGCTTGGAGCTCAAGGATGATGCCAGAGCTGTAGATAAATATGGAGAGGTAGTAGGTAGGCTTCAGGTGAGGTTGATGGTGCTTTTTCCTCTCATTTTTGTGATTTTTTTTTTTTTTAATATTTGGAAAAACTTCTTCTTCTTCCTTTTTTTTTCTGTGTTTTACTTGGACAGGAGAAAAATGATGTCTGGGGTGTGACACAGGTTGAGAAATGATGGCAAGGAGGTTTGAAGATTGTAGGAGGGAATATAGGTTCTTCATGAAGCTTCTTTGTCCCTCAAACTTCCTTCTGTAGCCACTTCTGTCTCTCTGTAATTCCTACAAGAGCCTCCTTAGAAAACACAGAGCCTCCTATAGAAAACACAGTTTTATGAAAAAGAGGTACAGTGGGGTGAACAAAATGACAAAGATGATGGAGGAAGGTGTGGAGAAGATGAGATGGGTGTTGTTATGCATGTCAGGGTCGCCTTGGCACCTTCTTTTGCTCCATGTAGTCCTCCTGCAAACCTGCAATTCAACAAAAAATCTTTTCTCTCTCTCTCTCTTTTTTTTTTTTGAAAACAACTAGGGTGCCTCAGAGAAGTTTTCACCCTAATTGCTTGCCCTGGGTGCTATCGAGCAATAAAAAGGGTCTTTTTAAATCCTAATTACATTCACATTAATTGTTAACCTAGGGACAACTTTTTATTTCAAGAGTGTACTTAGTCTGAGGCGGCTATTTACTCAAGAGTAATGTTTCGCAGTATAGTTCTTAAAATACAAAAGTAAATGAATGCTTGAAAAGAAATCTAACTACAACAACATAAACTCAAATACTCTAAAATCCAACTATTTACTTAGCAAACATCAATCGAGGATACAGTAGCAATAACTCATTCCTCTAGAGATTGATACAATTGAAATCAACTAGGACAAGACAATCAATCTGAGAACGAGGAAGCAGTAACCAATGTTCTCTACAGTTGACAGCCCTGCTTAAAACAATCAAAAGGAAATAGAAATTGAACTAAAGATGCTATTGAAAGTAAACTAGGAAAACTCTTTAAAAGCAAACTCTTTGCAATTAATCAACCAAACTGAACAACAAAGTAAATGGACAACAAACTTATAATTAAAGGAATTAAACAACAAATCATATTTAGTAAATTTGAACAGCAACCCTCTAATTAATGGAAATGAACAACAGCCAAGCCAAATAAATCGGATAGCACACGGAAATAGAACAACATTGATTAATGATGGGATATGAAACAACGCTGGAAAGTCAAATATAAATACACAATAACTTAACACATGACACACCTTAATAGTAATATGTTCTGGTAATCCAATTATCAGTCTTAGTTATAAAGAATACGACTGTATTTTGTAATGGAACAACAACGTCAATAGATTCAACAATCGTAAGGAAATATAATCTCTAAGATGAATTTAATAATACCAATGGTCAAATGTTCCAACACAGGCATTCCATAATTGATCAGCAATGGCATCCTGTAAAAACCATTTATATCAGCACTTAAAGAAATAGCAATGCGTTGCAAAATTGATATGATATTTCTGTCTCAGAAAATGATATCACTTAACAGATCAAACATAACAGAGCTGTGATTTAAAATAATAAAACATATCAGATTACCAAATAAAGCTGATAAGAAAAACCACGCATAAACCAGAAATATAATATACAGCAGTAGCAACGTACTCCACCAGAGGCTGGGCCCTTAGCAGCCAGCGGATGCTGCTGGGTTACTTCAGGATCAACAATGGAATGGGAACCAGATTTATATTAAAATATCAAAGAAGAGTTACAGTGGATTAAAAAAAGAAATCTCTCCATCTCTCAGCCATTATCCATTCTCTTTGCGATCCTCAATTCTGAATCTCTAATTCATCCTCAATTCTCCACCATTTTTCCATCCCCCTCTCTCATCTATGTTTTCATTTAAATAGAGAGATCAGAGAGAAGTTACACTAAAGAGAAGTAAAACATGATTTATATTACAAAATTGGTTTGCTTCTAACCAATTGATCAATAAGAGCAAGGCGAATTTGGCTTTGCAGCTGAGATTTGGAGGATGGCCGCAACAACAAATCTTAGAAAATCGTGCTCAAATAACCTTGCGTTTCTCTCCATACAAGTCGAACTTGGGCAAACTATTTTTTACTAAAGTTAATTGGGTCTGTTCTGGACAAAACCCATGTTCCGGATTTTCCAGATTCTGCTTCATTTGCTCAGAATCTCAACTGTAAAATTGTCACTTCTTATTCCAGCGAATTTCTGAGTTGGCACTTTTAATGATCAAATCTTCAATCTGGAAATTATCTTGGAGGCTAAAAATGGTGAATAATGTTACAACCAATTTATTAAAACTATCATGGATAAAATCATGCATAATCATCAATTTATTAGAAATAAAGGAAGATAAATAATATTCATCCATAAGAGCATAAATCATTTATAAAATGGATTTAAATGATAAATTATAAAAAATGATATAATAGAGAAGAGTAAAAATGGATGAAATAAGTGTTACAAAGTGTTCGTATTCATGGCCCAACATACCCCCACACCGAATATATTGCATGTCCTCATGCAACAAAAAACTGAATATATTGCATGTCTTCATGCAACCCAAAGACAAAACCCATGTGTTAACCAAGCAATAAAAGTTGTTCATCTCAGCTCATGACATTGATAGAACAAATGAATTCTTCCTCAATTAATGAATATTCAATTTTAGCAATCTTGATGAAGGCATAACAATTTTTACATCGACGTTCAAGTTATGTGCATATAAAGTTGCAGCAAAATATGATATAAGTGACAACAACCTTCATTAACCATTCCCCAAAAACTACAAACCAACTTTTGTTGAAATGCTACAAGTAGATTTGTAATATATGAATGCCTTTATGATCCAAAAATCAGATTATTTTGATGCACGGATCATGAGATATAAACAAAATGGTTGTAGGTGAGAGTGCATGATTTCTGAAATTTTATGAACCAATTTATCTTGAAATTATTTGGGTATGTGTAGTTTAATAATATGTCTGTGTTTTCGAGAGATCATAAGAATTGAGTTCATAGTTTTTAAACATATTATGGAAATCAATTTCTGCACTGAAATTGTATGCCTTAAATGAGAAAGAAAATAGAAAACATCCATCATCCATAACAATTCTTCCCCCTCTCTGAAAAATTAGCATGCCCTCATGCGATGCTAGAAAACAAATAGAGGTAGTTGCTACCATCTGTTCAATGCTATGCTTGGTGTAAAACAACATGGAATAAGGGAGGTGTTGAGAATGAATAAGAATAGCAATGGATGATAAAGGCTATGAATGACATGGTTATAAGAAATAAATGAATGAAAGCAGCACTCCCCCAAGATGATATGCTACTGAAAAAATGGGAAGTGATAAAGATGTGGACTGAAGGATGATAAATAATGCTCAATGGATTTTCATTAAATTCTCCTAAATTCGTAATAAATCGGAAAATTATGCTATTTTACCCCAAGTTTTACCTCCAAAAAGAAAAATGTGGAATGACATATATGTACTGGCAGTTGTTGAAGCTGATGTAGGCAAAGTTGGTGCTGAAAGTGATGCAAAAGTTGGAATCCAGGTAAGCACATAATGTCTGAATAATTGTTCGTGTTCGCGAGTTGCTCGAGCCTCTTCTGTTAGTTGCAATAGTGTGGTCATGCTGTGAATAGAATTTCCCCTGCATACTTGTTGTTCTCCTGTAAAAAAATCACACTTGTGCATGCAATGTTCTTGAATCCATAGTGTTGGTTTTGAATAACAACAGATAAGATGCATGCAAAAATTTCAATCAGAAAAACTTTTGTATACATGCGATACTGATATTTTGTCAAATCAACAAGTTATGGCAGAGTGCAATAATCATATCACATGCAATCCCATAATGCATACATTCCGCTCTCCAATTGAAAAAGGGATTCCATGACCATAAATCCTATGAAAGGTGTTATGCTGATGGCAAGGCAAGGGAATGAACAATACAGCAGTAGAGTACACATATCAATGATAGGACGGTGAGAGTTATGGTTATAATGAGAGCAGGGTGTATAAAGATAGTTATGAATAAAAGATAGGACGCTTTGGATTGATGATAAGTTATGAAAAAAGAGAAAAAGAACAACAATATGCCAAAAAGATGGTTTACTGATGGTAGTCTAACTGAAAATGATGTGATTGATCATAAAACAATTTCTCATGCATAAAGGTTCAAAACAAGGAAAAAAATAAAGGAAATAACTTCTCTAATAAAAAAAAAAGAATAAGAAAATGGTATTATAGTAATAATTGACGATAAGGTATAACTTCAATACCATAAGCAGAGCCTTTGCTGCCAGCAGACGTCCATAGCCTCGGCAGTGTTGCTTTTTAACCCATATGAGCCAAGATCCTCAATTTATAAATGGAGAGTCCCAATGCTGTTCTACAGAAGAGATCAGTGTGCTGGCGTGGTAACCAGATAACTACACTGCCATTCACTGGGATGTAGCAAAAGTGATCAGGCCGACTCATGATGAGACCTCCTGTTCCAAGGATAATTTGGCTATCCAATGGATCATAACCCTAGTGTGGTGGCCATAATGGGAATGTCACTTTGTTACAGCCTTATGAACATGGTAGGCTAGCTCGTAATGAGACCCCCTATCCTCCATCTGTGAACAAAATTTTGTTGTTATTACACATTTTTATGATAAAAAGAGGGAGGCTCAGGATTCTTTAAGAGCAGGGATGGTGGAAGAAGTTGAACATGTCAATAGAAAATAATATACCCATAATCTCATTTATTACAGACAGAGAAGATTATAACCAAGAAGGGTAGAACCATAATGGTATTAAGGTGATCAATCAACATCATGCTCAACAGAAAACAATGCAGTAATGTAGTATATAAATAATTGTGTCCTTTTTGAAAATAAGCTATCATCAAGGAGTTGTCCTGTTAAAGATCATAACGTGAATGATATTAACTTGCTTCAATAGAATCCATAATTCTCGTCCTCATAAAAATAGTGTACTTCATGCCATGAAAGAAAATCAGTAAAATGTGGTTGAGATGAACTAGGAATAATCCCACAAAAGGAAGAAAGGGTTGCTCTCGAAAATACTCCCAAAGTGTTGCTCGTTTGAAGGAACAACAAAAACACTCAAAAAAAGTGTTGTTCTTTGTAAGGAACAACAAAGGAAATGCACACCAAAAAGAAAAAATACACACGAAAAAGTGTGAAAACGCAAATGCCGTTCCTTTGGAAAAAGGAATAGCAGAAACTAAAAGCGTTGTTCCTTTAGAAAATGAACAGAAAAAACACAAGTGTCGTTTCTTTGGAAAAGGAACAACAAAAATGAAAAGTGTAATTCCTTTGGAAAAGGAACAGTAAAAACGCAAGTGCCGTTCCTTTGGAAAAGGAACAACAAAAATGAAAAGTGTCATTCCTTTGGAAAAGGAACAACAAAAACGCAAGTGTCGTTCCTTTGGAAAAGGAACAGCAAAAATGGAAAGTGTCGTTCCTTTGGAAAATGAACAACAAAAACGCAAGTGTCGTTCCTTTGGAAAATGAACAGCAAAAATGACAAGTGTCGTTCCTTTGGAAAAAGAAAAACAAAATGAACCATGAAAAAGGAATGACAAAATGAACCATGGAAAAGGAACGACAAAATGAATCGTGGAAAAAGAACGACAAAATGAACCGTGGAAAATGAACAACAAAATGAACCGTGAAAAAGGAGCCACTGACACAAAAGGTTCTGTTCTTTTGAAAAAATAACAACAAAACGAAAATGCTGTCTCTTTAGAAAAAGAACAACAGAAACAACAAAAGTGCACACAAATGTTGTTCCTTCAGAAAAGGAACAGCAAAATGCACAAGCATAAAATACAAGCACGCAAAGAATGAATTAGATGTTCATTGTATTGATGCTGAGGATGGGTTACAGTTTGAATGAAGCAATACCTGAAACACAAAATATAAGAGAAATCAGAAAAGAAACAACAAAAGACAGTATGTAAATAAATAAATTAAGTTACAACAGCTATGATATTATGTAAAAAAAATGATCTCTTTGAAAAATGTTTTGGCAGCAATGATAAGACATCAATATTCAAATTGAAATAAGTTCTTCATTTGTTCTATTATGAATCTGTTGGGTAATGAGTTGGATGAAACTCCCTTTTTTTCATTAAAATTTCTTTCAAAAATCACTCGTCCATAAATTGACCTCCTTTATTTTCCCAGGACCTGCAAAAAAACGAGTGTCTACTGCAATAAAAAATTAAATCATGGAGAAAGAGAGGTGATCGGGCTCCCCTAATCCAAGAATTATGCAAAAAAATAACAATTAGTTACTCTGTATAACAAATCCATTGAGAAAATAACAAAGTAAATTTTATTTGTCACTTGCAGAAGAGCAATGGCCAATCATGCTAACCTGCAGTGTTTTAATCACAACTTCTTTGTTTTTCGTCGCAATTGAGTGATTCCAAAGGAAAATGAAAGCTAATTCAAAGGTGTATCTCCAATAGAAACAGGGTTTAAAAATTCAATGATATGATATGTCAATTTTAGTTAGAACAACCTGCATAACATAGTCATTTTCGATTACCCAGCTTAGACCAACAGTTGATATTTCAAGCATAATTTTTTCGTTTGATGTCGGATTCAAATTATTAAAATTGAAAATGAAAGTAGATTCATTTATTTATCCCCAATAGAAACAGGTTTTGAAGAAAATAAGAATTGATAGGTCAAATACTGTAAGGAACATCCGAAAAGACATAGTTTTAAGGGTGCTGATTTAAGATAAACAACCAGTATTTTTATCATAACTTCCCCATACGATATCAAAAATGAGGGATTACAATTGAATTGTAAACTAGATTCATAGGGGAATCTACCATAGTAACATGTTTTAAAAATTCAAACATTTAGGCCTCCAAAAACTGACTGTCCCAACTCTGTTCCTGAGCTTCCCACTAGACACCCTGTCAATGTTTTGTTTCTAACCTTTTCGTTTCAAATCCAAATTGAGTAATTCAAATTGAGTTAGAAAGTAGACATCAAGGGCTACCTAGGGTAAAAATATATTTTAAAAGTATTTACTTTTGGTCCCTCAAAACATGACTGTCCCGACTGTTTTTCCAGAAATTGCATCAAACCCACAAGCCAAAAAATATGATATTCAAGCATTTTTTCAAATTGGTGATAAAAATGAAAATGAGTGTTTGTAGAAATATTATTTCCATTATAAATCATTTACATACAAAAATTAATTGAAACATTTATCATCGATGTTGATTTCGATAGCATGTTGCAACAAAAATAACTAGTTTTACATAAAAACAAAACAAAATGCATTTATTTATTCTCTTATTTATTTTATTTTCTACACTAACCTATTTTGATTTGAAAAATGAATTTGACTACGTAAATGAGTACTTCCAGTGGAGCCATTTTTGAAATAAGGCTTCATGTATGCACATACCCAAATTTGAAAAATGCATGTTAACGAATATTAGGGTATGAGAAGTCAACTTCCCTTGAAAAAATGGTATAAAAAATTGTTGAAGCATAGAGTGGTGTTGCAAACAAATGATGGAGTGAAACCAATATTCAATGTATCCGTTACTTTCTTGATTTCCCATAGCCATCATACCATGAAGTTCTTGAGCTTTTAAAATGGCTTGTTGATGCAAACTAAAAGAAACCTCATTTTCTTCCATAGCTTCTACAATTTTTGAATTTGAAACATTCTGAACTCTCATTGTAAGTTTTCTCTAATGGCACATGTGAGATAAGAAGGGTGGGAGGGTGGGTAAATTTTGCAGTTCAACATTGTAAGCATGTTGTACTGATTTATTGTGGTGAGGGTGTGGAATTAGTTGAGCAAGGAATTCTGTATGGAGTGGAGCATTTTGATGATGTGGTTGATTGGGTTGTGTGAATGGTTTTGATAGGCAAGTAATATGTTGTGGAAGAGCTGGTGGAGAATATGGAGAGTGTGCTTGTGCTACAAGATGAGGGAGAGTAGTCATGCAATCATAAGATGAACCATGCCAAACTTGTAGACAAGATTGGTGGTGGTTATATTGAGATTGACATGGCTGCCCTAACACATTAATATTCCATAATGGATTATGAAAGTAAGAAAATGGAGAAGAAGTGTTTTGAATGATACCTGTAGGCCATGATTTCCATGGTTTTGACCTTGTTGCAGCTTCCTCATCTCTCTGATATGCTACTTCCATCCCAAATAAGCAAGAGTGAGTATCTAAGAGATGCTCCTTTCGGTCATGAGGGCAAAACACTTCATCAAATTCTTGATTCTTCTCAACCTGCAAAGCATCCAATTTTGAACTTAGAGAGCTCATAAAATCAACTTTAAAATTTTCAAATAAAACATTGATTTCAACTCTTATGTCTCATATTCTTGTAGCAGATTTGGAAAAGAAAGAACAAACATATCTAGAATTCTTACCAACCTTGGAGATTCTTCTTGAATACTTTATGCACAATTCACAAACATCATCATATAACAACTGAGAAACATCACCTTTTCCTATCAGATTTAAGAGTTCTAAAAATTCATCTTTGATTCCTTTAAGAAGGAGTGTTTTTAAGATCTCTTTTTGCAAATACTTACGCTTTGGTTTTTGAAGGTTGTAATGAAATCGATCCACATAGTCCTCCAAGCTTTCATATTCCCCTTGTATCATATCGAAAAAATCTTTATTGTATTTGCAATAGCCCTGGTACTTCTTCAAGATTATGTTCTTCATGTCCTCCCATGTTTGGATGCAGTTCCTACCTAGGCTCATGAACCATCGGAGAGTTCCTCCTTTTAGAGTAAGAGGAAACACTTTCAATCTTTGATCATTAGTACAATAATCATATTCTCTACAAAGTATTTCAAACTCAAATAAGAATGTATTTGGATCTTCATTTGTCAAGCCATGAAAATTTGGTAGAGAAGATGGGGGAATTATGTGCATTTGTGTCACTCCTCCTAGATCTTTGATAGGAAATTCAAAAGTAGAAATGTGAGCCATTTCTTACCATAATATAAGATGTTCTTCATGCATTTCTTCAAGGCTCCTCTTTCCAATGTTCCTGTCAATCAGTTAGTGAAATGGGTGGTGCTTACATCACCACTTGAGTGAGATCATGTGATTCGTTTTTCAAATTTTCTATTTTTTTCCTAGTCATTCACACAAAAATTCAAACATCTATTTCTATTCTAGGTTCTTTAACAGTCCTGTTGGAAAGCGGGTGGGGGAGCAGGGCTTCTACATGCTCCATACGCAGGTTCTTACCTTCCGTTTTTAATACCCAATTCTTTCCTAACAGGTACTCATCAGATGCACACTACTCTTTAAAATGGCTACCCTCTCCCCAGCAATGGCGCCAAAATGTGGAGCGATAAAAAGGGTCTTTTTAACTCCTAATTTCCTTCACATTAATTGTCAACCCAAGGACGACTTTTTATTTCAAGAGTGTACTCAGTCTAAGGCAGCTATTTACTCGAGAGTAATGTTATGAAAGATGTAGTACAATGCTCAAAATACAAAAGTAAATGAATGCTTGAAAAGAAATCTAACTACAACAACATAAACTCAAATACTCTGAAATCCAACTATTCACTCAGCAATCATTAATTCAGGATAGAGTAGAAATAACTCATTCCTCTAGAGATTGATACAATTGAAATCAAACTAGGACAAGACAATCAATCTGAGAACGAGGAAGCAGTAACCAACGTTCTTTACAGTTGACAACCCTGTATTAAAGCAATTAAAAAGGAAATAGAATTTAAACTAAAGCTACTATTGAAAGTAAACTAGGAAAACTCTTTAAAAGCAAACTCTTTGCAATTAATCAACCAAACTGAACAACAAAGTAAATGGACAACAAACTTATAATTAAAGGAATTAAACAACAAATCATATTTAATAAATCTGAACAACAAACTCTAATTATTGGAATGAACAACAGCCAAGCCAAATAAATCGGACAGCACACAGGATTAGAACAATATTGATTAATGATGGGATATGAAACAACGCTGGAAAGTCAAATATAAATACACAATAACTTAACACACGACACACCTTAATAGTAATTTGTTCTGGTAATCCAATTATCAGTCTTAGTTATAAAGAATGCGACTGTATTTTGTAATGGAACAACAACGTCAATAGATTCAACAATCGTAAGGAAATATAATCTATAAGATGAATTCAATAATACCAATGGTCAAGTGTTCCAACACAGACATTCCATAATTGATCAACAACGGTATCCTGTAAAAACCATTTATATCAGCACTTAAAGAAACAACAATGCATTGCAAAATTGATATGATATTTCTGTCTCGGAAAACGATATCGCTTAACAGATCAAACGTAACAGAGTTGTGATGTAAAATAATAAAACATATCAGATTACCAAATAAAGCTGATAAGCAAAACCATGCATAAACCAGAAATATAATATACAGCAGCAGCAACGTACTCCACCAGAGGCTGGGCCCTTAGCCGCCAGCGGATGCTGCTAGGTTACTTCAGGATCAACGATGGAATGGAAACCAGAGTTATATTAAAATATCAAAGCAGAGTTACAGTGGATTACAACAAGAAATCTCTCCATCGCTCAGCCATTATCCATTCTCTCTGCCATCCTCAATTCTGAATCTCTAATTCATCCTCAATTCTCCACCATTTTTCCATCCCCCTCTCTCATCTTTGTTTTCATTTAAATAGAGAGATCAGAGAGAAGTTACAATAAATATAAGTACAACATGATTTATATTACAAAATTGGTTTGCTTCTAACCAATTGATCAACAAGAGCAAGGCGAATTTGGCTTTGCAGCTGAGA
This sequence comes from Pinus taeda, assembly GCA_000404065.3. Lineage (NCBI taxonomy): Eukaryota > Viridiplantae > Streptophyta > Pinopsida > Pinales > Pinaceae > Pinus > Pinus taeda. Next base: position 356,378 of record APFE030103711.1, on the reverse strand, counting down.
TTTGGAGGACGACCGCAACAACAAATCTAAGAAAATCGTGCTCAAAGAACCCTGCGTTTCTTTCCATACAAGTCGAATTTGGGCAAACCGTTCTCTATTAAATTTAATTGGGTCCGTTCGGACAAAACCCATGTTCCGGATTTTCCAGATTCGGCTTCATTTGCTCAGAATCGCAACCGCAAAACTCACTTCTTATTCTAGCAAATTTCTGAGTTGGCACTTTTAATGATCAAATCTTCAATCTAGAAATGATCTTGGAGGCTAAAAATGGTGAATAATGTTACAACCAATTTATTAAAACTATCATGGATAAAATCATGCATAATCATTCCCGGATGCGGGTGAAGGCACGTCTCAGACGGACGAGACACATGCATAGCATGTGTTGCCCCGTGCCAGAGATAAGCAGTTATGGTCATACGCCGTCAAGAATTAAGGTTGGAAGGCCCGAGCTCCAGGCATTCAATGCCGAGCAGAGGGACAGTATGGATGTTCAGAAAGCCATTAGGGCGGGCTCGCACCGAAGCCTCAAAGTGCTTATTCATACGCAGGATGGCGTATTGCAATTTCATAACAAGGCTGAGCAAGGATTTCTACAGGGTCAGGGGAAACTGGATTGGGGGGACATTCCACCACCCTGCAGTGCAGTCACAGTATCTTGGGTATGCCACCATAGGGAAGGTCGTGAGGAAGAATTACAGGCCGAGCAGTTCAGGGATAAATTTAAGGCTCGACGCTCATGCAAAGCCTGGTCTGGGGAGGATTACTGCAACTTCAGTAGTTTGTGGTACTCCGAGCGGAAACGATGGTATAATTTATCTGGTGTTTGCGCTTCTGTGGCAATTCAGCCTTCGAATTCTCCCACAGGGCACCGCGGGGTCATCATCTAGTTGGCAGAGGTCTTGGAACAGGGCAAACGTGGTGAAAGCTCAATGGCAAGGATTCGAGAGCGGCAGCCGAGCAGGAGAGGTCCAGGGAGAGGATCATCCTCTCGGCGCCCAGCAGAAGAGGAGCATCATCACTGTTGCTGTTGCTACTGCCATCGGAGGGCGAAAGCAACACCATTGCAGGCTAGACAGTTCTTGGAGGTTGGTAGTGCGAGCGCGGAAGAGACGGGGCTTCCGGCCTTTGGCTCTGTCATTTTCTCCTTGGGCAGCACGTCGGAGAACACGGGCATCAATGCCCACATCTCAATCCTGTTCACCAAATCTCCTGAAGAAGCGGAAGATGGGGATCAACAAGGCACTTTGGAATCGCCTCAGGGAGATTCTGGAGAGAAAGATTCGGTCGCGCCACCACCAATGCCACCAGGCGGAGATGGAGTGGATGCAACAGCTGCGCAACCATCATTGGAAGCTGGCAGCAGGGGGAAGGAACCCATGCAATCCCCCTCGCCACCATTGGGGCCAGCACCTCCGGGCATCACCGAGGAGAAATGGAGGGCGATGTGGGAAGGCGTCGAAGAGGGCCATGGCTGGGCATACGTCGTGGAGGACAAAAGCCTATGTGAGGAGGCTGAGGCACATCTTGCAGCTCTCTGTCCACCCTCCGCCCGATCCCAGGATTGAAGCAACACCGGGTAATTTAGTTTTGCATTATGGTTATGTTTTCTGGCAGCAAACACCTCTGCCTCTGTCTTGTTCATGTCTGAATGGTCTTTGGTCAATTCTCAACTCTGTTAAGTTCATGTTGGATCAGATTTGGCTGTCTGATAGCCATAATCTTCAGTCAATTTTAGTAATGCGCCCCTGCGTGGGCAGTCATGTGTCTATTTTGTGTAACGCCGCACCTTAGTGCTTTAGTTTTTATGTCTGCTGGGCCTCTCTGGAGAGACGATGTTAATTTTGAAAAGGGTTATGGGAAATTTAGCTGATGCTGCCCCTGCGTGGGAGCCTTTGAATGCTGGGAATTTTGTAGACACAGCCCCCGCGTGGGAGCTTTCTGTGCTCAAGCCAGAAATCCAGGGTGCAACTGCTGGCCCTGGACGGCATGCTTCACTGATTGTAAAAGTTTCAATGTACATATAATACAATAGTTTAGATAGTCTTTTACCGAGAAAAAAAAAAAATCATGCATAATCATCAATTTATTAGAAATAAAGGAAGATAAATAATATTTATCCATAAGAGCATAAATCATTCATAAAATGGATTTAAATGATAAATTATAACAAATGATATAATAGAGAAGAGTAAAAATGGATGAAATAAGTGTTACAAAGTGGTCGTATTCATGGCCCAACAGGCGCCTCTAAAGGAGTTTTTCACCCAGGGATCTTATTCTTTGTCCCTTTTTTTTGACATCACTGGGCCACCTCAGAAGAGGTTTTCAACCCAATGATGGGACTCAAGTTCCTTATGGAGGTTTTCACTTGATTCCTTATTATTTTTTCTTTTTTTCTTTTCCTTCAGTGAGTGAGTGAAGTGGAGGCTAAGATGTGCTCCACTACCATCACTATTTTATTCAAATCTTCAGTAAACTCTTGCTTGGAGATGGACTTCTTGTAGACTTTCAACCTATGTCCATTAAAAAGCATGGGGATGGCTTCATCATCAATGGTCTTGATCAGATCTGAACCATCGTCATTGCATTTCTCCACAGTGTAGGGTCCCAACCATCTTGTCCTCAGCTTGCCTTTGAAATCTTTGTATCTTGAATCATAGAGTAGTGCCCAACCTCCCTCTTGGAATTGCTTCTCCTTGATATTTTTTCATGCCATATCTTTCTCTGAAGCTGAACTACCTCTGTATGGAGAAGGCTTTGCAATTTGTACTCATCCAATCCATTGAGCTACAGTAATCTCTCATTCTTTTCATGACTGAGGTCTAGGTCCAGCTGAGCTACCATCCTTAGTGTATTGAACTCAAATTGTATTGACAGCAAATCCTTCTTCCCATAGATCAGTTCATAGGGTGTGAACCCTGTGGTGGTCTTCCATGTTGTGTTGTAGGCCCAAGTGGCCTCAACTAATCTGTCCACCTAGTCTTTTCTGCTGCTTCTCACTACCTTGGTTACGATCCCTTCCAAAGCTCTATTAGTGACCTCCACTTGCCCATTGGCTTGTGGATGGTAAGGGGTGGAAGTCATGTGCTTGATCTTATGATGTGTGAGTAGGCCTTCAATCAGTTTGGAAGTGAACTAACTGCTTTGATCTGTGACCAACTCTCTTAGATACCCAAACTTGTAGAATATGTTTTCTTTCAAAATCTTAGCTACTTTTTCCTCTGTCACTGCTTTGATTGCTTTTGTCTCTACCCACTTTGTCAGGTAGTCGGTGCACACAATGATGTATTGTTTATGCTTTGAGGGAGGGCTCATAGGCCCCACAAAGTCCATGCCCCACTTATCAAATGGCTCAAACGTCACTTGAGGTTGCATGGGAATTTCATCCTTTGGAGTAGGTTTCCCCATCCTTTGACACTGATCACACTAACTTGTGTATCTCCTCACATCTTTATGAAGAGTGGGCCAGTAGTAGCCTGCTTGCAATATCTTGAAGGCAGTTCTTTTTGCTGCAAAATGAGCTCCACAAGGCCCATCATGACAGGTCAGGAGGATGTCAAAGACTTCCTCCTCCTTGACACATCTTCTCAAGATCTGATCTAGGCAAAGTTTGAAGAGATTTCCCCCAATCCAGGTGAAAGGGGCGCTTTTCATTACTATCGTGCTCTTCTCTTTTGAGGATAGGTGTGGTGGGAACTATGGTGAAACCAAGTAGTTTGCTATATCAGCAAACCATGGAGAACATATTGATATAGAAAATAGATGTTCATATGGAATTTGGTCATCCACCATTCCTTCTTCACCTGCAGGAAAATTCACTCTAGACAAGAAGTCAGCAACAACATTCTCTTTACTAATAGTGCGAGCATTTACATCTAGTTTGTTCATTAAATATATAATTGCATCATGATCACTGTGCACAAAGGTTTGATAGCCTATGATATAATGTTTAAATTTATTTAAAGAATGTATGACAGCTAGGAGTTCCTTCTCGGTCACTGTATAGTTTAACTCTGCCTTTGACAAGTTTTTGCTTATAAAGTATATGGCATAAGGTAACTTTTCATCAACTTGTCCTAAGGTTGCTCCTATTGCTTTTTTCAAAGCATCTGTGTGAATATGAAATGGTAGGGCCCAGTTTGGGCCTCTCAGAATTGGGGTAGTCACGAGCCTACTTTTCAAGGTATCTAGGGCTTCTTGTTTGTTTTCCGACCATATGAACTCAACATCCTTACCTAGGAGGCTAAACAAAGGAGAGGCTGTCTCACTGAAGTATTTAATGAATCTTCTATAATATCTTGCTAAGCCTAGGAAACTTCTAACATCTCTCACCTTTTGAGGAGGTGGGACCCTTTGGATGATGGCAATTTTGTTGGGGTCCACCTACAATCCTTCTTGAGATATTGCATGACCTAGCATGGTCCATTCGGTCATCAAGAATTCACATTTTTCAGATCGAGGGACAAGTTAATCTCAATACACTTATCCAAAAATTTTCCTAGGTTAGATAAAGCTTCCTGAAAGTCAGATCCATAAGGAGTAAAATCATCGATGTATATTTCTATTACATCATGAACTAGTTCAAAAAATATACTTAATATCGCTCTTTGGAAAGTGGTTGGAGTGTTGCACAAACCAAAAGGAAGGACCCGGTATGCAAAGGTACCCCAAAGGCAAGTGAAAGTGGTCTTATCTTGTTCTTTCAAGCTTACTTGAATCTGATTGTACCTGCTAAACCCATCTAGGAAAGAGAAAAAAATTTCCCTACTAGACCATCTAACACTTGATCTATGAAAGGTAAAGGAAAGTGGTCCTTTTTGGTGGCTTTGTTCAATTCCCAATAGTCAACATAGATTCTCCACTTACCATTTCTCTTTGGCACTAGCACCAAAGGAGATACCCATTCACTGTCAGAAATGGGATAGATGAATCCTGCATCAAGCAATTTCTGCAGTTCTTCCTTAACAATATCTTTGAGTGTTGGGTTCATCCTTCTTTGAGATTGCCTGACTAGTTTGCAATCTTCCTTGATGTATATATGATGATTACATACTGAAGGGTGCACTCCCTTCATCTCCTTATAACTCCAGGCAAAGGCATCTAGATGTTTCCTCAGTAGGCTGCACAATTCCTTCTCCTGGGAAGTGGATAAGGATGGATTGATATTCAATGTTCTTTCTGGACAGAACTCCATATTCTTAACACGGAGAGAAGTGGATTCGGCTGCACAGAGATCAATTGAGGGGTTGTTTTGGGTTTCTCTTACTATGTCCTCTAATGGTGATACACTGGGAGGTGGATTCTAAATCAAATTTTCAACCATATCATCCTCATCTTGTTGTTTCCCCCCATGGCGATTTCTAATGCACAAAGTAGTGTAGAATAAACTTCATCCTCATCCTCCTCCTCTAACCAGAGAGGTAGATCATGTTCTAGCAAGGGTTGGGCATGACGATATAAGGTTAACTGCTTGGACAGATGCCCATTCTTAATGGTCATGTTCCCAACTTGACAGCCGATGTAGGAATCGACTGTAGCCAACTAGGGTCTTCCCAGAATTAGAGGATACCCAGTGAGCTTTGCCTTTGGCTGGAGAACTAGGAAATTAGTAGGGTACTCCCAAGAATCAACGGAGACCATCATATCTTCCACAATTCCCTTAGGGGTCACTACGGAGCAGTCTTCTAGCCGCAGCACTTTCATGGTCTTCCTCAAGGAGCCTTGGAGGTTAAGTTTGAGCATTGTGTCCTTTGTTATCACATTAATGGTAGCTCCCAGATCAATCAAGGTATGTGGGACCATTATGCCATTGATGTGGACATAAACTATTGGGCTACTAGGATCCAGATATCTTAGACAAATGATTTTCCCCAACATCAGGTCGGACAGTTTTCCTATGACATTGATGGTTGGGGCATCTCTCTTATGCCTTCCTGGATGCCTAAATCACTTCTCTTTGATCAACCTATTGTAGATAGGTACATCTTTTATGGCTTGAAGAAGTGGTATCTTCACACATAAATGTTTCAATTCCCCCGGGAGTTTAGTCTCTTTTGGGGTAGGTTGAACTGTCATGGATAGTCTCTTAGGAAAGGGTGGATTTTCTTTAGGTTCACTTTCCTCTTTATATTCCTCAACCTCCCTGGGTGGAGGCTGGTTATCTGGGAGAACTCTGCCAGATCGCAAGTTGATTTCTTGAATCTCCACAACATAAGTGAGGCATGATGGCTCCCCACTGTACACTTGTTGAGTTTGTCTGTTGTTCGGATTTGGATTTGGCTAGGCAAGCATTTGGGGTTGCTTTGGTGGAGCAGAAGGTAATGGTTGTGGTTGGGAAGGTGGTGGAGGCAAAAGAGTAGGAAGAGGGTTATATTGGGGCCTCCACCCCTAATGAGATGAATTCCACTGAGGTTGTGGTTGAGCATAGGGTTGAAATGAATGGGTGGCTAGTTGGGCATAATATTGAGATGTGAAGGGCCAAGGAGGAGGTGTGGACTAGGAAGGATGAGCAGGAGGGCCCTAAGAAGATATGGAGGTGACTTGGTTGGGGTTGTAGTATGCCTGAGATGTCCCTTACATCCCTTGATGCTATGGTCTAGATCCATGCAACTTCCTTTGGTTTTTGTAATAGCTGTTCATTGACTCCCTTAGCCCCTTGATATACAGCTTTAAGTCCAGGCAAGGAAGGGCACTTATCTATAGAATGATTAACAAACCTCTATAGAGTTCAATGGGAATTCATTCCTAGGAGGCCTCCTGCTGCATTTAGGACAAAAAATGGTTAAATCCCTCTTTGCTTCCTCTTGGTTTCTTTTGATATGTAAGGTATCCATTTTCATGGCAAGAGTCTGCAGCATCTCACTCTTCAAGTCTTCTAGCTTGTTTCCAATTTCTCCTTTAATGGATGAGTTGGAGGAAGAGGTACTGGCTATCGGTTGACTCCCCCTACCTTTCTTTCTGGTTACTCTAGAATGGTTTTTAAAAACAATCTTTATGTCCTCATAGGATATTTGATAGATGTCTCCCTTGGCCAGTAGATGGAGGGTGTCTAAAAAATCTTCCAAAATTCCCCTGAGCAGGACCAACTTCAGAGACTTAGGGTCAAGTGTACACCTGACCATTTTGTAATTAAGCTGGAACCTCTCTTTGTAGTGTTCTAGGGACTCATCGCTTCCCATGGTCATTCGGAAGATTTCTTCTTTAGTATCTTTTATCCTACAATAGTCCCGATACTTGTTGTTAAAGGCTTGTTGCATTTGAGCCCAAGTTGTGATGCTATTGCTAGGTAAACCCATGAACCAGCGCAATATTGCGTCCTTGAGAGTAGAAGGGAACAATTTCAACATTTGTTCGTCTTCTGCATAGTCATAAGTTCGACAGATGACAACGATCTCAAAAAAGAAGGTGTTAGGATCTTCTGTAGTCAAGCCATGGAAGTGAGGTAGGGCCGAAGGACTTATATTTTTCATTTTGGTGTCCCCATTGGTCTCCCGAATGGGAAAGGTACCCTCTATTCTCTCTCCATTTCCCCTAGCATTTCTGTTTTTTGCCATTGTCTCTAGAGGAATGTTTTCTTCTTCTTCTTCCCCTATAGGCTCTTCAAATATGTTTGATTGTTCATTGAAGGGTTTTTCTTGATCACAGCCACCGAAGAAAAGATAAGGTTGGCTATGTGAATCAGTGGGGGTGTTGGGCAAATTTTTTCCTGAGGTATCTCTATTCCTACGAGGCATGAAAGTAAATCTTTTTGAGTGGTTTTTTCTTTTTTCCCACACTGATAGTACCTGCAGAAACTAAATTGTGATTGGACAAAACAAATTACAACTAGATGAAATGAACTTGCTGAATGGAAATTGCATAATTCAAAAGGAAAGAAAGGAAATGACTAATCTACTTTTGTTGAAATGGAAATTGCAGAATTGAAAAGGAAAGCAAAGAAATGAATGGTCTACTTTTGCAGAAACAAACAAACTATTAGCAGAAGGTTGCAATAGGAAATAGAAGAAAGCAGTAATCACAGAATACTCTGATGGTTCCCCAGCAACGGTGCCAAAAAGTGGTGAGCACCAGTATTACAACAATAATGTTGCAACTCCTGGGCTGCCTACTTTACTATTATCAACCCGATAGTTCGTAACAAACTTGTTAGTGTCGGTGCTCTATCCACAAGTACTAGTTCTCACTGCAAGTTGTCACTTGGTCAGCTGACGTGAGATCACTAGGAGCTCAAGCCAACTTCTATGGATTCCAGAACAAGCTCTATATGTGATGAAAGGAGAGAAATATTACTCTACATATGTTAATCTAATGACATAAAGGAGAAAGATTGAAATGTAAAGAAAACCCAGTGAATCCTAATTAACCAACTAATTCTACTTTTGCAGAAAGCACTACGAAAACCCTGAAAAGAATGCCATTACCTACTCAAGGAAGTAAACAAAATCTAACTAAGCTATTTCCAGAAGTAAATAGCAAAAAAACATATTTTTGGAATTTCATGTATTTTTATGTGAATTTGACATGCATGTAATTTATTGTGTGTGAATGTGGCAGCGAATAGGTGGCGTTGAAGGGTGGATTTGACACTTGAGAGGATGTAGGATGGTGTGGATGGGTCGTAGGAGATCTTAGGTGGCCTTCTGGAGGCTTTTTCCCACACTAAACCTTCAAAATAAAGCCTACAAGAAAATCTACAGGAGGACACATGAAGTCTATATGAGGAAAACAAGGAAACTATAGGAGGCCTACAGGAGGAGGCCGAGAGTAGTTTTCACTATTTTGAGGGTGTGAGAGTGGGTAAAAATGGTGGATGAAGGTTGGTGTTAGGGTGCCTAAGGTCTACCATGGATCACTAGGAGAGAGAAAGATGATTGCGTTTGCTCAAGGAGAGAGGAAGAAGTTCTATGGAAAAATGCAGGAAACTTGGGCAGAATTGAGGTGAGATTTGGGAGACCTATAGGGAATGGATCAAATGGAGGGTGAGATTGCTGATAAGCTGGCCTACTACTGGAAGAGATATGCTGCAAAGGAACTAACAGTCAACCGAAAAGATCAAGCAAACAATGAAATGAGTGCATCTAGAAAAACAGGGTTTTGCATCAAAATAGTTTAAACTATGATCTATGGAAGGAAGTGTTGAGAAATGCTGCAGGAAAGGAAAGCATGAAAGAGAACTATTGCAAATCAAGAAGTGAGCATGATGAAGAAGGTCTGAAGCAAAGTAGAATTGGACTATTATCCTACCAAAAGGCTGCAAACACTAGAAGTCCTATGAATGAGGAAAATCTGTGTTTTTGGGGCAGCAAGAGGGTATTTGCCTCAAATCATGGTCCCAGAGGGAGGAAGAGAGGCCACGGAACTGTTGCTAGCCTTTTGAATCTTTTCTTTATCCCTGCTTAACCTACTATGTAAAGCACAAATGGAAGCAAACTACCAAATCATCAAAAGAAACCTATTCTTAACCATAAGAGAAATACATCTAATAAAAAAATAATCTACAAACTGAGACAAGGCATACAAATACAAGTAAATAGGAGCTTGGCTGCTTGGATTGGGCCCTAACCCAATATATTTAGCCCTCTAAGTTAAATCAGTGCTAGCTCAAAATGGATTCCATCTTTATTTTCAAAACAATAGCCAGGTTACATGAAACTATCAAAAAAATAATAAGCTCAAAGTTTGAGCAGAGTTTACAAAAATATGACCCTAGTGAGGCCCTAGGCCTCTCTACTTATACAAATGGAGCTACCAACATCTTCCTTAAAATCAGGGAGGCTTGGCTCCCAAAACTCGAGATAATCATCAATCATCCTCCACTTGCTCGGATGCCTTCTAGTGCATGATTTGGCTGCTTGTACTCCGAGCTAAATGAAGGGGAATTCGAAGTGAGGAGTAATAAATGAGGGGAATTCCCTCCTATAAGTCCTCTCCTCTGTGCACTTCGAGTTATTTCTACCATTTTTCCATTGGATCCTTGACTTTTATCCCGAAATCCATCAATAATTTGCATTAAATACATGTTAGACCACATGGCACAATAACTAATTCGACTCACTCTATAAGCATAAATATAACCAGAAAATCATACAATAATCTAAGAGAATGATTGATTTGACTAGGTTAGGAGGTAAACTGAGCCCATATAATTACCCATTTATGAGGCTCATCACAAATCGTGGATCACATTTTCTATTTTTTCTATTTATCTCATGTTGTTACACTGAGTTAAACACAGAATGATAGGAACTAGCCAGAATAGATATTAATTCTTGTGTGGTGTGCCTTTACCTTAATAGTTGCGAGTTGTGATTTAATTTTTTAGATTTTTTTTATATCTACACACATGTTTTGATTTACCAATTTAGATCAACGATACCCTTTTACAGTTTTCTACATTTTCTTCTGCTTGGCTGGAGTGTATAAGCATAGATAGTGCGAAGGCCATTGAAACAACAAGACCTACCTTGGGTTGACAATTAATGTTGCAGTCTGAGTCAATTAAGGTTCATTAAAACAACACTACATTTTGGCTCCATTGCTAGGGATGGCAAGTTGATGACACAGTGAGCCAAGTTGTTTGTTTGACATATAGTGCTCCCAGTCCACAGTTGCTGGGCTGTAAGATGATAGGTAAGAACTTGTGCATCGCTCTAACATACTTGGGCGGGCCCACCATTGTGATTACTAGTACACTTAGGACATTTTGATGCTTTTTTAGTGTGTCTTCATCTCTTCAGTCATTGGGAGGTAAGACGAGAGGTAAGAACTTGCGCATCGCTGCGGGCTCACCATTGTTGAAGAATGAGGCACTTAGAGTGTTATTTAATACACATAGGGTCCATGTGTGCACTTGTAGGACTTACAGATACACTGAAATCACCCCCACTCTAATAAGTCACAGGAACGATGGGTCGTAAGAAGGAAATGAAGGGTGAAGATTTGGGAAGGAAGACATTTATCCAGGAATCAATCTCCAGCTAGAGAAAGAACAGTCCAGCTCTCAAAGGAATGCAAGGAAAGAAGGGTTGCAGAAGGCTGTTACTCCCATAGCGAAAGAAGAAACTTCCAATCCCTCCATCTCAGGACCGTATCATTTTAACGCTAGCACTCATACCCCCAAGATCAAGGATTTGATTTATGACCAAGAAGGGGAAGTTAGTAG
>APFE030103711.1:325065-345204 GCA_000404065.3 Pinus taeda | reverse complement strand
CTATTGGGGATTATAAGGCACAGTTGTTTGATGTTTGATCCCATGTTGGTGAAGATAGTTTTCAAATTCATTTGATGTGTATTCTTTTCCATTATTAGTGCGAATAGACCCAATATGAGATTGTGCATCATTTTCAATCCATTTATCAAGATTCTTGAATGTTTGAAAAGCATCAGATTTGTTCTTCAATAAATAAACCCAGCACATTCTGGTGTAGTCATCAATAAACGTCATGATATATTTATTTCCATTTGTAGAAGAAACAGGCATTGGACCACATAAATCTGAATGAATGAGTTCAAGTTTCCTATGTGCTCTTGAATGTGAATGATGAAAAGGTTGTTTGCTATGCTTTCCTAGAATGCAAACATCACATTGCTTAAGTTTTTAAGGAATTGTAGGCAAACCAGCAACACCATTTTTCTTCAATAAGCGGAGATTGTCATAGTTCAAATGTCCAAATCTAGCATGCCATAATAAACTTGATGGAAGTGTACCTTCTTCATGATGAGAATTGTATGAGAAATGTTGCGCATGAGCAGAGGTTCCTTGCAGTTTGAGAAGCCTTTCTTCTTATATTCCCCTCATGACAAGTGAGTGGCCATATGCTTTTCTTACCTCAATCTTTCCATCAAACATATGAATGGAGTGACCTTGCTGGCGGATGTGGACCAAGGAAAACAAGTTTGTCTTGAGTTGTGGGAGATATATAACATGATCCAGAAGAAAGTCTGGAAGACCAGGCAGTTTAAGGCTGATTGTTCCAAGCCCTAATGGCTTGATTTTTGATTGATCTGCAAAGTATACTGCTCCATCAAAATTGTCAGTGAAATCTTCTAAAAAAAAAAATCTATGAGTCATGTGGCAGGTTGCTCCTGAATCAAGCAACCAATCATTTTTCCATGAAGCAAGTGAAGCATTAAACAAATCTTCATTTACTCCAAAGTTACATTGTGCCTCAACATAGTGAGAAAATTCAGGTGCTTTACCTTTGTCTGTATCATCAGCTTTACCTTTCTGTTGGTTTCTTTTCTGCTCAATTTTGTCCCATGGTAGCTTGCATGTAGAGGCATCATGTGATCCATTTATTTTGCAGCGAATGCAGTGCAGATCTGTCTTTTCTCCTTGAGAATGTCTGCCCCCCCTGCCTCTGAAATATCTTCCTCTTCCTCTTCGTCCACCTCTTCCTCTTGTAGAATCTTGAGCAGGATGCTTTTATTTATGAGCAAGGCACACAGTCTCTTCAAAAGATTGGGGGGCTGTCTTCTTTCCAAAAGCTTTCTCTCTTTCAACAAACTTTTTCACAAGAGAGTCAAAGGTTATATCTTTGAGATTTCCATTTTCTTGCAAGGACTCAAGATAATTGGAGTAAGTAGGATAAAGTGCCTTGAGAAAAGTAATAAGAGTGATATCTAGCTCAACCTTAGTGGAATTGATATCATGCATTATAGACTTTACTTCAGATGCAAGAGCAAGAGGATCATTATTTTGCAGTTCAAGAGTGAAGAGTTTAATCATGAGTTGAAAAACTTCCAGTGCAGAATGTGAGTCATAGAGTTCTTTTAGCTTTTGTAAGGCTTCAAAGGCAGTTGAATATGATGAAATATGGTGACTGACCTCTTCATTTACAAATGCTGCGATTAATGCATAGGCTTTGCTGTTCTTGTTTTCCTAAATGACGAGCTCTTTGTCTGAGGTAGGTTGTACTGGGTCATTGTCTCCTTCTCCAACACACACTCCTTTCAACAACTCATTGAAGATGAGGGTGTTTTTTATCATCCGGTACCATTCAGGATAGTTCTCCTTTCCAGTGAGAACTATTCCTACCATGGATATGATTGAATGCATTCTGTAAAAAAACTTTTGCTGATAGAAAAAAATACTTCTGCCAATATACAATAAAAATGTACTCAAAATGGCATTCTCAGAAGATTTCAAATCCACAATGTGACCCATATAAATCCATCATTATATAAATCCACCTCACATAAACCTCATATAAGTTTCATATATATCCACCATATAAATCTCATAAAACTTCACCATATAAATCTTATATAAATTTCCTATAAACTTTATATGTAAATACCATGGTCATGACCATGTAGGTCAACGCATTCTTTTAACTGTAATTTACAGCGGTCAATCTCGGCAAATACTCTTGTGTAAAATTTCTTTAACTCCTCGGAAAAAAAAAAAAATGGCACTAGAAATCAAATCGGACCCAACTGTAGGGACAGAAGCACAGGCTCTTGGCCGAAAGTGAAAAAAATGTGCACAGAAATTTCACCCAATTTGCAGAGGCATACACACATACGTCAATTAGTTCAATGTAATATTTACAATTTGGAGAAAAAATACAGAAGCGTAAGTGTGGAATGGATCTTTAAATCCTGAAAAATTATCAGCTTTGATTCGATTGCATTCTTCAAAACACCAAAATCCCCAATGTCTTCTCTTTGTTGCACATCACGAGCACATGAAATCAGTAAAATTACACTTTCATCGGTCTCTGGATTCTCCACACATCAGCAGCATACCTTGTCATCTCCATGCATGAAAAGGTCAGCACATCTCCACGCATCTCAGGTATTATCACCACAATAGCCATGCATATCAAATTCATTAACAAAACATGAGTAGGCATATCATGCTATCTCAAATATTCAGACACAATGTTAATATCTCTCACGCGCAGTGTTAATATCTCTCAGGCGTATTAACAACAGCAGTGTTTTCATTGAAAAAGAAACTATATGCGTATAACAGCGTTCAAATATATGAAACTTCCATCGTTCAAACATATGAAACTGATACCAGGTCAGATACCATGTCCAACGTTCAAACAGCGTTCAATTATTACAACAGCGTTCAATAACCAGCGTTCAATTATTGCCATGTCAGATACCATGACCAACGTGCAAACAACGTTCAATTATTACAACAGTGTTCAATGACCAGCGTTCAAACATCATTCAATTATTACCATGTGCATTGCCTTAATACCATGTCCAGCTCAGGTACAAGGACAACACAAACGTTCCCATGTCAGGCAGAGAGCACAGGTACAAGGACAACGCAAACGTTCCCATGTTAGATGAATGTCAGACAGAGAGCACAGGTACAGAGAGTGTAGGGATGACAGACAAAAGTAGGTAATCAGTTACTGAATTATATGGGGAGCAATGGAGCAGACCAAGAGTTACAAGGACATAAAGGCTAAAAAAAGGAGTTGGCTCTGATACCATGTCAGGCCAGGCAATAACTCCACAAAACAAAAACTGATTCGTGTATTATTCCATAGGTAGGTCATTGTTATATACAATAGGGAGTGACTGTTCAGTTCATCTCCCAATGACTTTTCACACTCCTAATTTAATTATTTACATAAAATTCACCCAATCATGAAGATTAGGTGTCAACAAGAATAAACTTCAATGTGGACATATTTCAATGAGTGAGATTAGAGATCATTGTTATCACAGTGATACAAGTTCGATGCCATTGCAAGGATCAAAGTGTGAAGAAGAATAACTGATACAGGAGCTATTGAACTGAAGAATGACAAGGTTGACTTGATGGATGGAAGTTGTCTTGAGTTTGAGTTGAAATGGTCTTGGTCGTCTCATCTTGAATCCACTAAAGGAATAATTTTGACCGATTTTTCCTCTAGAGTGGGGTTTTTCCCTGGTGGTGTGCCTACATATTGTGTTCTCTTCTATTTTTTGCTTGGCATTAGTCTTCATGATAAGAAAAGATAATTAAAAAGATATATAATAATAATGAAAAACATCACAAGTTAATGTCATAATAAGAGAAATCGTTTAACTACCATCTTTTGGATTTCTCAACATTTAGGTCGGTAGATTTAGATGGATTTATCTTATGCTACTATTCCACTAGTGGCAGGTGGCATGGTTAGGTAGTACAGAGAAGTAGAAAGAAGTTACTATTGTAGCATTTTTTGGTTTTGATAAGATAGAATAAATTAGTCAAAAAATACATAAAAATATTTTGAAAAAATGTTAAGCTAGGATATGGACATAACAATATTGAATAAAATGTTAGTGAAAAAATCTTGATGATGATGTCCATATCAAAGAAAATGTTAGGTTAGATTTCCTAAAAAATAAAGACAAAAAGAAAATGCTAAGTTACAAAGAAAAGAAAACAAATAAACTCTAAAAGTGAGCAAGTCTAAATGCCACTACTATTGTTTCTCCAAAATAATGGTTGTGTGGCTTGTTTTAAATGCCACAACCCATGAAAATCAAATAGTTTAATCTTGACTGCTTCATGCTTTAAATTTAATGTTGTAGCTAGAGAATAAAGATCTGGCTAAACTGCTTGGCAAATCAGTAGTTAAGTAGAGAATAATAAGGTTCTCATAAGTTTAATCTGGCCCTTGGCGGTTATAAGGGTATATTTAGATTGTTTGTTTTGTAAAGGAAAGGAAAAGCATTTGCTAGTTTAAATGCACCCATTAAGTGAAGAAAAAATGATAGAATAAGAAAAGGGTAAGTAGAGAAAGGTTGCAAAAGTTTGATTATTGGTTGGACAAAATGTACATTTATCATGTTTCTATGTCCATGAGGCAATTACACAAACCAAATGAAGGTCTACAAGATCAATTAATTAACTTCCCATTCATCTCCTTTCATCCCTATGTTCACTAATTTCCCCTTCCTACCTTCATACATTCATATTCATTCATTTTCCACAAAAAAACCCCTTTTCCGAAGATTAAATTCCTTTTTACCTAAGAAAAGTGAAAACCGCATGTAAAATCCCTTTTTACCATGAAAAATCCCTTTTACCATGTAAATTCTCTTCGACTCGAAGAACCCACAAAATGATGTTTAGCCTAAGTATTGATGTATATATGCAAAAAGCAAATAACCCATGAAAAGCATAGTACTTAGTGTTTCCCCCCTTCCTCATCACATTTCATATATTTACCCTTTTCACTCATATTTTATATTAGCACTAACATAATGTATTAACTTCCTTTATTAAAATACCCTGAAACCCTTAGTTTTATTATAAAAACTATATATTAAATAAAATATCACATCGGCAGATCACAAGCTTCTCAATATGCATGAACACCCTATGCCATTGCGATCGATGCGCGATAGACCCAGACCCGACCCAAATATATATTATTTTTCATGCCATATCGCATCCACCTCCATCACAAGTCTCACTAAAGCAATAAACTTCCGCCATTTGCGATCTCTGATTGTGACAGACCCGATGCAATATATCTTACAATTCATACCCATATCACATCCGCCCCTCATCGCAAGTTCCTCTAAAGCAATAACCCTCCGCCATTGTGATCTTCAATATGCGATTGGGACCCGGACCCGATCACATATCATATATGATTTATTCCTACGTCGCATCCGGCCCCTATAACATTCCTTTGTGATGGGTCGTCCTTTTCTAAACTCTGCTTGCGATACATGATTAACCCAGACCCGATATCATTATCTGCCCACATTCATATTATTTCAAGTCCGCCATATGTGCTTTGCAAATTTTTTCTTTATTAAATTGTTTTTATGATTTTAACAAAGAATTAACCTTAACCTTCATTTAAATGCTAAACCTCAGTTTTGACCCATAATAAAGCCATTGTCGCCATAATTGATCGTTGATCCCCTCCATACTCCTTCTTTGCTCCATCACCATTTGATCACATACATTCAAATCCAATAGCCCTCAGCAAATTTCGGGTTGACTCTCTGTACGAGCATTACCCACCCGAAAGTTGTATTCCACCATCCTCCATTGCTATGTGTGTGTCAGACTTTCAACCATATCGGGTGAACCCTTTATAAAACCGCCCACGCCTTATAAGTGGTGCAATGAAAACCAAAACCACCTCCTGCATAACGACAAAATAGTCATTGTTCATATTGTGCCATAATTCAAAAAATGAACTGTTTTTCCGTTTAAAAGCAAAAAAATGCCATTTTGCTCTGTTTTGCTTGTTTTACACAGTGAAGCCTCCATAAGACTCTGCAACCCATAAAACCATCATTTTACCTTCTGATATGCTCTGGACTCCTTCCAATTTCCTTTCAAGCTCAATAAATCCATTTACCACCTTCTTTGTCACCCTTGTTTTTCTTAACAGTCTCTGTGTTTTGCAGGTAAAGTTTCTGTTCCAAGCTTACAGAGAAAAAAGCCTGCATACAGTTGGAAGACAAATATGAAGATCATATCAATTTACTTTAACATAAAATCTAAATTGATTTATTGTTAAGAAACACAATAAAAACCTTAAATGCACTGTAAAGGTAAAAGAAACAGTAAAGGTTACTCAGCAGGGTTAAAGGAGATTCACAGAGTTTAAAGGGTATCAGATGAAAGATCAAATGAAGAAATCAACCAAGTGTAAAGGATTCAAACAGTCAAGCAGCTTAAAGGGGAAAAATATCAAACAACAAAGCCAATACAACCTGAATAAAAGGGATAGCAAGAAGCAGTTCAACAATTGCCCCTATCTTCTTGTATCAAGATCTTTCATTTCCTAGAATAAATCTCAATCGGTTTTAGGATATTTCCTTAGTTTCATTATTGTATAAATAACTCTCTTCTCAAGTTATTAATGGTTTGAAGTTCAAGATTCATTATTCATTGCTTGTTAAGTCTTGACTGTTAATTCTACTTTGAACCTGGAAGCCACCTTTGAAGGAAGCTTTTCTAGACACTTGATGTACCCAATCTTTCTGGAACCTTAATAAAAAACAAAGGATTTTGAATCTAGTTTTACATAGTTTGTGTTATCCTGTAAGTTTTTCCAGTTATCGATCATTGTGTTTCCAGTTATCGATCATTGTGTTTTTTTTCATATGCTTATGACTTATAGAGATATCTAGGTAGGAAGAATTGTGTCTCAATTTATCCCTATAAGCTCTTGAAGTGATCATCTATTAAGAGAATGGATTAATGAACTGTCTTTTTAGCTAATCCCCTCTAATCAATAAATCATCAGCATCTTGTGTAAGCTTAAGTATACTACCTTGAACCTTTGGAACATAGTTTAGAAGGTTTTCCTACTTATGATTGTTCTATTTTACAATCTGGAAACTATGATAATCATATTATTTCATGTCTTCCTCTCACCACCATTTTTTATCTATATCACTGTGTAAGGCTTTATAGCAGCCCTTTGATGAGATATTAATATAACCTAAAGGATTAATTATTTCAATTCTACATCTGTCTTCAATCATTGGTCTTCCAAAAAACTAAAACTAGAAACCCCAAAACAATTATTTTAGATGCTCTGGCATTAGTAGCTTACCTACTACTATCTTAGAGGTACAACATCAGACTGGCACCGTTGCCAAGGATTTTAATTTCATTGAAGTTTCCCTTGGGACAATGATAATCATTCCTTCTTTTCCTTTAAAGGTGATTAAAGGGATTAGAAAGGTCAAAATCATTCACCTAGGCGACTCCACACTCCAAGTTGGCACCTTATAAACATACCAGATCTCGTTCAGAAGTTGACATAGTTAAACCTCTGTCTCATCATGAAAGGCTTTTGAGAAAAGCCAATTCTAAAAGGGGACATCAACCATCTTCTTCTTCCTCTTTAGTCCTACATTCTGAAGAATTAGAATCATTTGACCCCTATAGTAATATCCCAACTGATCCTGACTACTCCCATTTATCACCTAGGGTTGCTGAACTCTTAGATAAAGGAGTTGATTTTAAGTCAGCCTACCTTATTCATTCATTAGAATATCATCCAATACCCACACTACCATCAAGATCACCTAAAACTGAATCTGATTTGGGTGTCAACCTACCAGAATATAAACCCACAGATTTCATATCCCCTACCACCTATCATTTTCCTTCCATTTTTGACCAACCTGGAGCTTCTTCTTCTAAACAATCTGAGGAGACCTTTTCTATATATTCCAATCCTCTCTTTGAAACAAAATAAGGTATTCCTTTACATGTCCCAAAGTTAGTTCTTAGGACTCCTTTGAAGCCTTTCAGGAGATCTCCTCCTTCACCTCCTCCTTCACCTCCAACAAGTCCATCAACCCCTAAATCACCATCTTCTTCCTCTACTTCTTCTTCATCCTCTACATCAACACAAACACCTCATACTCCACTTGGACAACCTCACACACCTCAAGCACCTCATACACCACCTGTTGTCATGGATTTCCGACCTATTGTACAGACTAGATATGTTGCCTTTGTCTTACCTAATAACCTTGATGCATTCTCAGTTGGATACTTAAAATACCTTCCCAAGTACAATGGAGAAACTAGTCCCTCAACTGGAGACCATCTTCAAGCTTTCCTAAACTTTGTAGACAACATGAATATTGAACAAGAAAACGTTTATATGAGATTGTTTGTATAGTCACTTGAACGATATGTGAGGATTTGGTTTAGGCAGTTACCAGCAGCTTCCATTATAAATTGGGAAGAGCTTACAACAATATTTAAAAATCAATGGGGTGTGAAAAAGGATACTCTTTACTTCCTCACAGAATTTGAAGAGCTTAAAAGGATCTTTGGTGAACCAGTCTCAGATTTTATCAAAAGATTCAATAAACTCTATCACAAAATGCCTGTTGATTGTAAGCCTCCTATAACAGCAACTAAGTCTATATTTTCTAAAGCTTTTGATGATGACTTTGTTGTTATGCTACAAGAGAGAACTTCAAGAACTCTTGAAGATATGCAAACAAACGTTATAGAAGTAGAAGCAAATAGGGCAGCCTCAACTTCTTTAAAACTTAAGGAAGAAAAGGCCCAAAGAAAACTCAAATTTGTTCAAGAAGCCTCTAGTTCCTCTAAGACTAAATCAAAAGACTCACAAATAGATGAAATAACATCTCTTCTTAGAAACCTATCAAATAGGATTTCAAATATTGAGACCCAACCTAGGGCAATACAACAAACAGTTACTAGACCTCAAAACCAAAATCAAGGTCAGTATAAAAGAAATCCACGACTACAAATCCTTCAGAGACCTAGCAATGATCAACAAGTTCCTACTCCTCTTTTGATAGATGACCAAAAACCTAATGATAATACTATGAAAATTACTGAAGATATTAATAGTATGGACTATTCTTCCAATCAAACAACCATCATTCCTCTCTCACAACAGAATCAGGTTCAAGAAGATCAGGGATCTTCACAAGTCTCTAAATATCGTGCTTTCTCTTAATTTTTAATTGTAGAATTAAACAAGAGGTATGATCTTAGGCCTAGGCTTGGTCCTGGGAGACCTCCAAAGGAAACTCCAATCACTTAACCATGTACCAAAACTGTTGAAGCTCAAACAACTCTTATTCAGCCCTTAGATCAATCAATTGATACTACCCAAACTGGTAAAAACATTTTGACTACATTTAGTGTTGAAAAAGAATTAGAGAGGGTTAAGATCCCAATTCCACTGTCAGAACTTTCTAAAAACTCGGGTTATAAAAGCCAAGTCTCAAAATGGATACAAAATACCTTGGTTGATGCTGAAGGTGATGTCATAAGTCTACAAGATGAAAAGCCAGCAATAGTTTTTTTCCCTAGTTCAAACATGATAGCTGAAATAGTGCCTCCTTTCTATGTAACTCTTAAAACAAATGATTCCATGTTGTATAATTGTATGCTTGATTCAGGAGCATCACACAACCTTATGCCAAAATATATCATGGACCATTTAAAACTTGACATAACTAAATCCTACCATGATCTATACACCTTTGATTCTAAAAGGGTGCCTTGCTTGGGATTGACCAAGGATCTCATGGTTACCCCTACCCAAATTATAGTGAAAAGTGTATTACTTGATATTGTTGTCATAGATATCCCTCCCAAATTTGGAATGCTCCTTTCTAGGTCTTGTTGTGCCAAATTAGGGGGAACTCTACAGATGGATATGTCATATGCTACTATTCTTGTTTATGGAGGAGAGCAATTAAGATTATATAGAGAGATAAGATTTGTACATACTGTTTGTAAAATTGATCAGCCAAGGAACCATCCAATTTATGCAATAGATAAAGACTTTGGTTGTTTTCAACTCACTTCAAACCAACATAAAACTCAAGCTAAAATTGAAGAGGTAGTTGAATGTCTTGAACCAAACCAAACTGATATTTGGAAACTGTTGTTTGATGGCTCTTGCATGAAAGATGGGGCAGGAGCTGGAGTAGTTTTAATTTCACCTAAAAACGAAAATATAACACAATCATGTAAATTAGAATTCGAATTTACAAATAATGTGGCTAAATATGAAGTTTTCCGTTTTTTATAGACATATTTGGGCACTTCAACCCCAAGCTTATATGTCGATAAACTAGGGCTCATCAAACCCTAAAGAGTTGTTTCATACCCTAAAAGAACATGGTCATATGATTACATCATTCCCCAAAAGTTCCACCTGAGAAACCATCCAGAATTGGCCTAAACTGAACCATACTAACTGCTCCACTGGAAAAGTGTGATGCATACTAAGTGTTACACTGCCCAAATGCGATGCATACTATTTGGGCCTTCTATAGGGTGCGATGGGCGAGGACGGACAAATTTCCGAGACAGTTTGCTAAGTGGTTGCTCATGGAATCTTCTAGAAACTTCTCTTATGTCGCTTGCCTCTCTGAATTTAACCAGGGATGAGTAAGAGATCCAAGAAATCTCCAAGTGGAACCAATTGTAACAAGTGGAATGACACTAATCAAGACCCTAATGATGACTCACACCCTTGCCCACATCTATAAATGGATCCCTCATCTAAGAGATCTAGAGGCTGGAATATTGTGAATTGCAAGGAAGTGTTGATAGTTTGTAATTGAGGAAAGAGTATTGTATTGTTGGTGTGATCTTGCTATTTCATGAGGTGAAGAGGGATTGATGTTGGAGGATGATGCTGGATCAGACAACTGGGTTGTAATTCTCCCTTCTATTTCATAAAGTTCTTCAAGTTTTCTTCCATATGATTGTGCAATTGTGAATGTTATCATTTGTGAATGCCATCATTTGTTCATTATATATCTGATTCTGTAATGTTTATGTTGTAATAGATCAAGATGCTTTGATGGTTATTTGTTGTTGTGTTTCTACAGGTACTCTCCAAGCGGGTTAAGTACGGGGAGGAGTTACAAGCTCTATCAAGGGGGAAATAGATCAAGCAAGGGATTAAGAGGAAGTTCCAGGTTGGTTCCATTATCTTTCTCTTATCCATTACACATAGAAGAAATCGTTGAAATGCTTTAAATTGTTGTTTCTAAGGTAGCTGCCAAACCTAGAGGGCTAGTCGTTCGACAAGACACTAGTTTTTCCAAAAACAAAATTGTGACTCCACTGGGGAGCGAATAGATGTTTGTTTGTTGTTATTGTTTGTTTTATAAACTATAGACAGAGCTTGAAGTTATCCAGGTAGCCTTCGAACTGATCTTGCTCTACAATTGCATAGTAGATGAATCTTGCTTTAGTCAATCTCTGGTTTAGTTTATGAATTAAACATTTGACTTACAAGCACATATAGATGCCCTTTTGGTAGCTCAGTAACCTCTCAAGGCATTCCTCTATACTTTTCTCTTTATTGTCCATCAAAGCTTAGCTTAACTCATTGAAAACAGCTACACATATGAGCCAAAACCCACTCTAGTTGCGCTCCCTGGCCCATTGCACTGTCTGTCACTATAACCCAGTATGCATCGCACCTCCCAAGTGTGTAAAGTGTGATGCATCCCTGTTTCTGTGAAACCCAAGTGCGATGATTGACTGAACCTATTTCCATTCTAGAAATTGGGGGTTTTTGACCTTGTTTTCAGTTTTGTTTATTTGTTTTGTTGCTTATGAACGATACCTCCTTACTGAAGCCTACTTGCATCACATAGATCAACCTCCATTAGATTAGGATTAGTGAATGTTGTTTTGTGTATTTTTTCATCATTTACAATCCTTTGTCAAAAAGTTGCTTAAATCGATCTGTCGTTCTGGTACAAAAGGTGTCGTACTTGTTGTTTTGTGTCGAAAAGAGAAGTGTCGTGGATTTTTCCTTCCCTAGATAGTCGATTGAACTTTTCATCATGTATTTGGTTTGATTTTTTTATATTAGAAGTGTCAGAAGAATTTTTTATTCAAAATTGAAAAGTGTCGTTTATTCTTCCTTTCTCTTTTGAAGAAGAAATTCTCGAAAATGTCATTTTGAAATAAACATTTTAGATTTTTGCTGCATTGAGTTTTCCTTCTTGGCATTTTTCACATTAAGGAGAATGAAAACAAATACATGCATTTGCATTTAGCATTTTTAGTTTGTGTGCGAAAAATTATTTAGGAAAATGCACTAGTGTGTGCTCTTTGCTCTTTGTTTGAAAGAATTGTAATCTTCTTTCCCTAGTAGCTAGGATTTTCATTGTTCAAAATAAACAAAGATTGTTTATCATTATAGATTGCATTTTAGGAATTTCAAATCAACCTCACATGGTGAACCATTGAAAGGAAAACTCTAAACAAGATCAACTTTAAATTAAATTTCAATGAACCTAACAACACTTTGGAACTTAACGCAACACATCTTTAGGTCTAGGCTAGAGACGTGTTTCGCCGTCATTAAAACTAGTAACTATCATTTTCATTGAAGGTTGGGTGATTCCTCCTCCTTGATACAACAAGTGCTAGCACGGACTTGTGTTCCACATACCATCGCGTATATATTGGGAGACCACAATAGGCTTATATCCTTTATCCATAGGAAGCTGAGTCTACCACCTTATTGATCATTATGCACTGAACATGGCATTCGGGAAGATTGACTGTCGTACATAAGTCCTTGGTAATTTCTCTTTAATTTATCACTAAGGTGTATATTTCAGTTTTACGATTGGTTTGGTAATCCCTCTGTCTAGATTTTCCATAGTAGTCACTTTCGTTCCTTTTCGACTCTTTAAAAGAAAAGGTCCATCTGAGCACTTGTCACTTCAAGCTCATTAAAAATCGAAGGAGAGTAGAGTCATCTTTAGCTTTTTCTCGACTCTTAAAAACTAAAAAGAAAAGTTGTGTCAAAGCGTCATTAAAATTAATTCAATTTAGAATAACATCATTTCCCCCTTAATTTTGAGTTGATCAAGTAGTCGGCAATCGTGGAAGAAAGTCAATCAAAACCCTGTCATTCATAGAGATTAGCAAGTCAACCATCTTTGACTCCAGAAACGAAGCCAATCCAGACAAAGCGGTCTCATTTAACTGAGTCCGATTCATCTGGTTTATTTGAAACTTTTGTTTCAACATTTTCAAAGACTACAGGTACTCCAACCATTTCTGGTACATCTAACTTTAGAGAAGAAGTTTCGCAGTTACAAGAGGACATTAGAATTGATCCTAGTGTAACGATAGACACTTCTATACCTGAAACAACTCCATCTAGAGTTGACCCAAAGCCCATCTCAGTTCAAACCGAGGCTACATTTGAACCAGTAGTTGTTCAAGAACCTCCCTTTGAGACTAAATTTCACTTACCTGAACATCTGGAATTTGAGTTTCAGAATTCAGAAGGTGTCACCCCTCTAGTATTTGTCATTGCAGAACATATACCTTCTTCGGCTCCAGAAATATTTTACGGACTTGACGATCTACCTCTTCCACCTGGTCTGATTTCCATAGAGGAAATAGTAGAGGATCCCCCATCTAGGACCCCATTACATTTTGGAACTGGGATTCATTTGTGTCCTTATACTCCTAAGTTTGGTTCTTTTAATCATCCTTCATTGCAAGTTCCTGTCGAATCACTAGGAAATCTTTTGGATAGACTAAACATGTCTGAGAACCAGCAACATCTAGGAATGTGTCATCTGATATGGCTACAGCAAAACTTCCTGTTTCCATTCCTACAATGTTTGCTGGTATACCATTTGTTCCAACTAGTTACCAATCACTAGTTGGAGTCCACTCAGGGGCTACTTCAGCAACATGGTCTCCTTCTATTTATTCATCCAAAGTCCCATCTGGTATTTCTTATGTTGAAACTCAACAATTTGATCCTGCATACCAGTATCAATTTGGGCAAACCAGTCTTTAAAGACCGATATATCCTTTAAACACTGGACTGCCACCATATGGAGGATAGTATGCCTTTTAATTGTTCCCTCCTGGGGAACAACCATATGAGAGTTTCCAACCAAATTTAGGTCAAACTCGAATTACATCCAGCGGTTGGGTACCAATACTGCCACAACAACCAAGGGTTGTATATACAATGCAACCGATCCAACCTGTGTTGAATATTCCCACTACACCTACTATTATGACTATGTCGCAAGCACAAGCACAGCCTGTTGTGTCTCAACCTCAAGCTTCTCATGTTGTGATACAACAACCACTTGTCTCTAAGCTCAATTGCAACCTCAGGTTAGTGCTTCCTTACCTGGAACGACTCAGGCACAAATGGGTATTGTCAATCCGCATCTTGGTCAATCTTCTAGTATTGGGCAATAGCAAATGGTCCAACAACCATGGCTAGTACAATACCAACAACCGCAATTCCAGCAAACCCAACCTTAGTTTAGGCTTGGTTTACAAGCTCAAACTAGATTTGGTTAATATCAAGCCTACCGAGGACCTGAGAAACAAGGCTTTGTAGGTAATGGACAACCGCATTTTCAAAATGGTTATCAACAACCACACTATATTGGTTATGTCTAACAACCTTATCAAAGTTACTAGCATCAGATACATTATGCTGGTATGCAAAAACCTACTGCTCAGGAGATTCCATCTTATCCTGGGTATCTTTCACCTAACCTGAATCAAGAATTGCCTTTTGTAGCAACTTTAGAATTACCAAATTTGAACTGACTAACGAATGATCCAATTGCATACGCCCCTTGGTGGCTAGCGTTTCCTCATAAACTTCCCTCCGATATTCCTAAATTCAATGGAAATCCAGGTGCAGATCCATCGAATCATGTAATGACTTTTCATTTGTGGTGCTCATCTAACACCCTGAATGATGATTCAATTAGGCTTCGCCTTTTTCAAAGAACGCTCACTGGTCTAGCAGAAAAATGTTATATTGAATTGCCTAGACCTTCGTTTGATAACTTTAGCACCCTTGCCACCACTTTTCTAACCCATTTTCAGTTACCTATCAGGTACAAAACGAGAATAGAACTCCTTACCAATTTTAAACAGACCATGACCACTCACATATCTAATCATATTCATGAGTGGTGGCATCATCATCAAATGCTAAAGATGTATGTTGTTGATCAACTTTTAGCTGAGTGGTTTATTAAGTCCTTATTTCCATCTATCATTGAGGACGTGGCGAAAGGAGGAGTTGTCACTGAAGAGCAAGTCATTGCTTGTGCCCAATATTTAGACTTGATCTATACTCAGTCTGGCACACTCTACGACAAAATTCTTTATGCTCATAGACTAGAATTTTCTATTCCATCTCCTCCTAAATCAAATAGGGACTCTCATGTTAGTGACAGTGTGATCGGTGCCTCAAGCACGCAAATTGCAAGAGGTCCATTTGGTAAAGCTCTAGTTGTTTCTAGTCAGAATACAAATGACAAACCTCTTGCCTCGGAGATTAATGTCGTGTCATCTTACAAGGGAAAAAATCCAAAACAACCAAGGGAAAAGAAGAAAGGGAAAAATAATAAGAAGAAACAAGAAAATTCAACTCCTGAAAAATCATCAGAGAACCCTACTGGGCCAAAGAAACCTCCTTGTTTTCCATGTTTGATATGTAATGAGGAGCATTATACGAGAGATTGTCCACATTGATCTGAGATTTCAAAACTTTTGAAGGTTTCGAATACCTCAGCAGTGTTGACTAATTCGTTTCCAAGCCTAGAAACTAATCTGGTTACTATCAATCATGATTCCACATCCCAAGTGCTTATGCTATCCATCTAAAACAAGCAAAATTATGCTTTGATATCGACAAGGAATAAAGAATATGGGAATTCATCATCATCAAAAAACCAGGCTACAGATCAACCTAGTGGTTTGACAACAACTTTTCCAGAAGTTGTTCCACCCATTATTCCTAAATTAACTATAAAGCCGCTAAAGGGAGCCATACATAAATCAACATTTAATCCGCGTTCTTGAGTTGCTCAGAATTATAATATAGTGGAGGACCTGGCTCAATCTCCATCCACTATGTCGACACTTGAGGTATTGAAAAATTGTCCCTCCCAAAAGCAGGCTTTGTTATTAGAAATAGGTGGGATTGATCCAGCAGATTCCAGACTGGTGGCCTTTAATCATAAAGAATATACACCTCAGTTACTAGCCCAACCCACTTTCCTTATACAGGTAAAAGCCCTCAATAAAAATGTTCATCAAACCATCATTGATGAGGGGGCATCTACCTGTGTTATGTCAATAAGTTGTTGGAAAACACTTAGTTCGCCACCTCTTTCATGATCATCAACAACATTAAAAGCATTCGATGGAAGAACATACACTCCATATGGGATTTTAAGTAACTTGCAAGTTGAACTGGGAGGCAAAACAGTAGAGATTGAAGTCGAGGTCATTGATAGAAACCTTGATTACAATATCTTACTCGGAAGACCCTGGATTTATGCTATGGTTGTCATTGTGTCTACATATTTTAGAAAGATTGCATTTCCCTTCCAAGGTGGAATTACAGTCATTGACCAACTAGCATTTTTTCCTAACAATTCACAAACTACTGGAAGAATTCCATTGATCCATGGAAGTTCACAATCACTTCAAAATGTCGGAGTAGGTCTCCTAAAAGATCCTTCCTTAATGGGAACGTTTTCCCTCCCACCTCCATCTGGTTTCGCAAAAGCAGCCACAGTGGAAACCTATCAAATGACCTCTTCTACATCATCTAAGTTTAAGAAGAGTTCCGACCATTTTGATAGTGAGGATCATCGCGAGGCGTTGCCACCAAACCCCATCGAAT
The DNA here is from genome assembly GCA_000404065.3 of Pinus taeda. Classification (NCBI taxonomy): domain Eukaryota; kingdom Viridiplantae; phylum Streptophyta; class Pinopsida; order Pinales; family Pinaceae; genus Pinus; species Pinus taeda. The sequence goes on along the minus strand of APFE030103711.1, from coordinate 328,262 downwards.
CTTTGTAGCAATCAATTTTCCGGGCTTGGGCAGCAAATCTGAATCATCACTCGATGAGTGTTTGAGTAGATAGGTCTTTAGAATATGGTACCTCTTCCAATCCTTGGCCTTGTATACATTCTACCGACGAAGGAATCATCCAATCAATGATGATAGGAGAAATTTCATGGGAAGATTACCACCATCATTCCCACCTTCGAGATGACAATGAAGATTATTCAAATGACCTCAATCATCCTTTAGTTTTTATTTTTTATTAAATACTGTAAATACAGTAGATTCCAAGCAAAATTTGTCCAACATTGAAGAAACTGTCACCATTAATATTTCGACCAAACCTAATGTATTCACATTGGAAAATCTTGTTCTCCATCAGAACTAGAAATTTATTGCACTCTTTTTCGTGAATTCGAAGATGTCTTTGCATGGTCATATGAAGAAATGCCAAGCATTGACTTGAGAATTGTTGAACATGAAATCAAGATGTATCCAGATGTCAAACCAGTACGACAACACCCTTGACCTATCCATCCGAAGAAAGCCAATGCCATTAAAGCAGAAGTTGAAAAACTTTTGCATGTTGTCTTCATTTACCCTGTTCCTCTCACTAATTGGGTATCGAATTTTGTTCATGTAATGGAAAAACAAGGAATGTTTAGAGTGTGCGTTAATTATAGGGATGTAAATCAAGCATGTCCAAAGGAAAAATATAGTACACCCTTTATCGACCAAATTATTGATGAATGTGCCGTATGCAAAATCTTTTCATTCATGGATGGATTTTCTGGATAAAATCAAATCAATATCCACCCACAGGACCAGTCCAAAATTGCATTTATATGTCCATAGGGGACATTCGCATATCGTAAATTACCTTTTAGTTTGAAGAACGCAAGGGTAACTTTGTAGAGGGCAATGAATTATGCCTTCCATGACATCAAACACATCGTTCAACCATATCTCGACGATCTGTCGGCTCATTCGCGAAAACGGACTAATCATTCGCAACATTTGAGAGCCATATTTCTACGTTGCCAACACTACAAGATATGACTCAATCCGCAAAAGTTTGTGTTTTGTGTTGCTTCTAGTCGATTTCTTGGTTTTGTAGTTTCTAAGGATGGAATTCGACTCGACTAATTTAAGGTTCAGGCAATCCTTGACATGCCTCCACATTCAAATTTGCTTCACATTCAGAGACTCCAAGGGAAAGCTAACTTTTTGAGGAGGTTCATTCCACATTATGTTGAACTCACTAAAGATTATACACGTCTTTTGAAAAAAGGAGTACCCTTCCACTGGGATCAAGTTGTGCAAGCTTCCTTTGATGGTTTAAAGGATTCCCTGATAAAAGCATCATTAATGTACGCTCATGACTATCGAAAATACTTCAACCTATCTCACCGCTGCAGATACAACCATCGCCATGGTTTTAGTGCAAGAAGATAATGGAATAGAACATCCTATATATTATTTGAGTCACAATCTTAATGATACAGAAATCAAGTACTATTATGTTGAAAAGTTGGCTTTAGCAGTCGTTCGAGCGGTATAGATATTTCGACACTATGTTCTCTTTCACAAAACTACCATTGTGTCAAATTGCAACCTGTTGAAGCCCCAAAAATCGGGTCGACAACAAGGGGGATACCCACCCGGTCCGGACCTTGGTTGGCATCTCCTTATCCGTTTGGTATAGCGGGTCCGACTGGGGATAATGGGACCAATTTCCCAATCTAAGGGTGTGTGTGTGTCCAGAGTTGGATGATGCTAATCTAAGAGTACTTAAAGCTAATTTAATTCAGACTTTTAAACTAACTCTATACTATTGTAATCTAATGAGAAACAACACATCTAACCTATGCTAACCCGGGGTGTATTTCTTCTATTATGCGATTTAAAGAGATTTCAAACAATAACTGGTAATAAAGATCATTCAGCTATCATAAGAATAGAAATCAATTAAGATAAACCACTTTGCATAAAAATTTAGGCAAAACAGTTGTGAACAGCATATCGCATAATAATTTATTCATATATCAAACATAAATAAATGACTCCACTGTACAAAAGTGCCAAATGGTAACTCACACATTCATGCAATAACATATAAACAACTGAAAACTGTATATCACTTTAAGAATATAAACAGAAACGGTCAAGAGATAAAAGTACCATTTATGATTGGTTCCACTCATAAGCTTCAAGCAACAATGATTTATCTCTCCTTTCTCTAACATCTACTAAGAGTACAAAAGTGCAACATTAGTAGGAGACATCAAATGCAAACATTAATAAATCTCGATCCATCCATTCATCAAAACCTCCTCTAAGGGTGCAGAAGTGCATGTTCTGAGGACAAGTTTTGGACAAATTTCTGGACCCTTCTCTAAATGCTTGAGAAGGGTTTAAATACTGCTAACTAATTAACTTAATTACATAAATTTAGGATACGGTTCTAAATGACCGCCCTTTTGATAAAGCAAAACTATTTCTAAAAATTGAATCTAATTTCGAACCATTTCTGTATTTTCTCCTTAGTGCTGCAAGCATGCAACATTCGCCTGGGAAGAGTCGGCTGGTCGCCTTCTGCCTTCGTTTGAGCTATGAAAATAGAAATAACAAGTGCTGGCACCACTTTCTGGCAAACTAGAAGATATTTTCGAGAATCTTCTTCTGGCTGGGTGTATTCACTGCGTGTATACTTGGTAATAAATCAAATTTCTCTCAAACTGATTCTTCTTTTGCTATTTCGGTTTCTGGCCTTGCGAATGACTGAACAAGTTAGGGACTTTATTCTCTGAACAATTTTTTGCATCGAAAACTGCCTCCGTTCTTTGTTCCGGGCTTTTCTGGTGTGCTTTCCTTCTTTAGCGCCTTTTTTTTTCTTTTTTGCTTTACCGGGCATAAGCTTCAGGGTCTTTTGTAAACATGTTGCTTTTGTGTGCCTTTGACTCTGAGCTTTGGATGGCCTATTGACATCAGCATCTATTTGAGTGATACTCTGGAATCTGTGGTCCTGTCGCATGCGGCATCCGTTTCTGAAGGGATCTCTTCTCTGTTCTCCGAGCCTTGACACTTTCCCCTTTTCCTTAAATGTTTCCTGCACATTGCTTCAAGTTATTTCCTATCTTACAGTTTACGCAAAGGAAAATAGTAATGATAATAAAGATTGACATGAAAGCTTTAAGCTCTTA
>APFE030103711.1:303495-317100 GCA_000404065.3 Pinus taeda | reverse complement strand
GACATGACTGTCACATGGTTTGTAATTATTTGAAAAATCCAACAATTAAGGCATGTCACTCGGTAGTTATCATTATTTAGTGTCGAATCATACCAAAAAGGGTAATTGCACCATCAACGAGACCTCCCCATGAACGACCATTAAGGCAAAATTCATTGTGCAGTATGAACCATGCGTGCCAAATCCTAATCCAAAATCTTCACCTGCGCCACCCTACCACCCTGCCATTTACCCCTGCTGGAAGCGCTGAATGCCCATTCAATGTGTTCAGAGAGGAGGAAGGTAGCAATACAAGTTGAAACAACTAGAGTGTGTGCTGGAGGGAAGGATAAGCAGGTGAAACAACACTGAATGACATAAGCAATGGGAGGAGTAGCAAAACGGCATGAGCCAGGGTCTACAGAAGCTTTGGAAGATTGCCCTAAAGCATGCCATGTTTTAAAATATGAAAACTGGCTCGAATTCTTCTGAAGACTGGAAGGATCAAATAATGGTATAGCCATGTAATTTGCAAAGAATCTGGAGAGAAACTAGAAGAAAGTCAGAGGGTTGAAATTGGGGGTCACGAAAGAAGTTATTGCCAGAGTAATGGGATTGCCAGTAGAAGGGAAGAGATGGTTTACTAGGAAGGTTAATGAACCCTCCCTGAAAGGGGATTTTCTTGAGGAAAGCAAGTCGCTCGTTAAGAAAGGCAAGGGAATTTATAGACTGTCACTCCCCCAGCCATGGTCGGATGTTTCTCTCTTCCTCATTAAGTACATTACTTGTGAGGGAAGGGCGACAATTGTGTTTAATTATCATTTTCCATTACTGAACCATCTCCGACATAAAAAACAGATCAAGCTTCCTTATTTCTTGTTGGGCAACATTAGGCACATGGCCGCAGCTATGAAAGCAACTGCACATCCTGAAACATGTGTTACTAACCATGGCCTTATTAAACTCATTGTGTTGGATGCCTTGAGACGTTAGGGAAAGAATTGGGAAGAGTTCATGCGAAAAAGGTGTAGGACCACTCGCAAAAGGCAAATAGAGATGGTTGGGGAAACTTCAATGGTGACAAAGGAGCAGCCCCAGTTCTCAATGGTGAGGGTCAGAAAGAAGTCGGTTGATAAACCAATTGGAAACAGAAGGCTAAAGTAGAGGATTAGGGTTAGTGGGCACCCATAGTCCACATGCATGTCGAGAAATAATAAAGAAGAAATTGAGCAGAAGGATGATAAGCAAGCTTAGCCAGAAAAACCTCCTTCACTTGGTAATAGCGAAAACTAGTCTTAGCTGTCAAAAACTGAAATTTTAGAAAAAAAAAATTAAAGAATTGAGGGAATAGCTAGCAGTAGGAAAAACAGAGCTAAGAGCCTCGGGGCTAGATACATTGGGAGAGGCCGTGGATAGGGCCAGAAGGGGGGAAATCTCATGCACTCTGTGCGTAGCCTGTGCTGAGAAGCTGGTGCAAGAAGGATTCAAAGTCTGTGCAGTAGACACTACCTCGAGGGGGACTCAAACTGAAATCTGTAAAGCTATTACACCAAAGCCTATTACAAATATGTAATAAATAAATTACCATGTCGCAATACTTTATTATTGAATTTGTTTTGCTACTTTTAGTTGTAGTAAATAAAACATATATAGGAGTAGAATAGATTTTAACTTTTAATATTTTATCTACTAAACCTTAAAGCCCACAATTACTGCAAATAAATTCTTGAAGACATATGAACTTAGTAATAACCTTTTCATTCTTATCTTTTATGTGTGATATATAAATTGTATTTGGATATTCCATTGGATAGTTTTTCACAAAAATATAATAAAATAATATAAAATATATACTATGAAGTTTAAATTACTTTATATTCTAAATAATTTAATTACTAATTTTTTGTTTATGCAAGAAATAAATAAAATTTGAAAAATAGAAAAAAAATGAAAATACAATCACACACCAACTGTTATGAACACATAGATATGCTCTAGGAAACCATTACAAGATAAAACCCAGTGAGAAGGTTAGGTTGTTCTACTCTCTTTTATTTGGAATGAAATAATGCAAGTACAAAGGAGAAGGAATTTTTTATGATTAACTTAATACATGTGGCTTTATAGCCTATTGCATAATACTAAACCCCTTTTTTATGTTCTTTCACTCCCACTCCTAGTTTCTCTACTCTACTATGCAACAAGATACAATCAAATAACCCAATAGGGGTTAGGTTTGACTCTTTCAACTCACAACTAGAGTTAAAATTTTACATTTATAGAGTATTATATATACTCATCATGTGTCTAACCTATTTTCCATGCGTAACGGAGGCCAACATGGCATCCACTCATGCCATGGAAGTTAAACATGGTATGTCATCTTTTGAGAGGTGTAACGTTTGCATTTGAACTCTTATTCATGGAATTTTTGCATCGTTGGAAATATTGATGAGTGTAAAACAATATAATAGGGTTCAATGCTTAACAATGGAAGTTTTAACCCTAAGAACATTCATTTAAGGCCTTGAAATGACCCTTTGGAGATTTATACCCCAATTCTCCAAATTGGGCATCACTAATAAAATTGCTCCTGCAAGCTAATTCCTCCAATTTTTCCACTCTAAAAGCATTGAGATAGATGAAAAATTATATAAAGTGATTTAATATAGTTCATACCTCCCTATTTTAGGAGGCTTTTTATGCCCATAAGCTTTTCTAAATAAGGTGAGGAAATTTTCCTCTACTTTTTCATTGGAGTGCCATTTAGCCTCACCTGGAAATTATCCCTTCAATCTAAAATACCAAAGCTCATGTCACCCCTAAATATTAGTTTTGACCTCTTTTGAAAGACCATATCCTCTATCTAATTTACTTGGCCATCTATAGGTAGGCCCTCTATGAAATGTTGGACTTGCTCCCCTTCTTAATCCAACATGGAAGGCTCATAAAGTTTGAAATTTCCCACTTTAGCCACGCAATAAATGTGCATATATGGTGACAGAATAAACTTATAGGAATTGTATCCCACTATTTCCAATATATCACAAGGACTATATGATGAACTTTTAGTTTATTACAAGGAAACTATACTCATTCCTTATTCAAGTACAAGCATACTCTATGTCCCACTCTAAATGACTACATTTTTTCTTGATCATGCCTAGCTTTGTATTTTTCACATGAATTCTTTTAGTATCTATTGTAATTGCAAATGGATCCACCTAATATTCTCCACAATTTTTCTATGCTTAAGCCATACTCTGTGAGATCCTTCCTCACTCCTTCCACACGTCTACAACATCCAAAGGTGAAGGTGGGAAACATCCAAAACAAGTTTCAAATAGGGACTTACCATTAGAAGTGTGTATTGATTTGTCATAAGAGTGTTGTATATATACCATATGTTCATCCTAGGTATTTGGATGTTTATTATTGTGACCCCTAAAAATTTGCACCAAAGTCCTATTGACTACTTTTGTTTTGCCATCTATCTGTGGATGGGGTGTTTTTGACCTCTTTAACTTTGTTATCATCTTCTTGAACAAGGTAGCCCAAAATGCACCAAGAAATATGGTTTCTCTTTCTAAGATGATGTTTCCTAGTACTGCAAAGTGAACCTAGACCTATTAAAAGAAAAAGTTTTTTGTTTCTTTCCCTCCGACGATCTCTTTTCAAGGCATGACAATGCATTTCTTGTTGAACTTGCCATCTACCATAAATAGGTAGTCATTTCCTTCCTAGTTGTGGGTAAACCTTCCACAATTTCCATGGAAATGATTTCCCAAGGACAAGTGCATACAATTAAAGGATGGTATCAACCGCATTTCCTGTTATTAGGTTTATTGGTATAAGAAAACATGCATCCCCTAATTAACCTTGTTACATCATGTTGTATTATGTGGCAATACATATACCTATGTAATTTATCCTTTGCCTTCCGCACTTCCTACAACCTTTGAGGTGTGAGCAAATGTGATTAGTTGCAGTCACTCAAGAAAACAAAGCTAGTCCAACTTGTAAAGTAACCCATTATGGAGATGATATTCAAATATGTTGTCCCATTGTCTATATGACTCCTTGAAGTCCTTATCTTTTGTATATTCCTCTTTGAATGCATCATGGGTGGAAGGCTATATGTGAATAACAATTCCAAACGTTGTAATTTTTTATGTGGTGGATTTGAAATCTTGTTGACCAAGTTTTTTATGCTTCCCTTCATATATTTGATAGCTACATGAATTTTTTATAAGAGTCCCATTTGCTTGTAGTGTATGGTTTGTTGTAGCTTACTTGGGGCCTATAAGGACTATAATGGTTGTGATCAATATGGATGGTGGTCTCCTTTCCCATGAGATAGTGTTTCCTCCTTTTGATAGCTTGTACCATGGTAGCATAAAAGTATTCCTCCTGACATGAATACCACTACCATGGCATACCCACTTACATATGTCTCCACTTTGAATAGTTACTGCAGGTTTGCAAATGTGAGAATTGGTGCTTGAAATTTTTTTTGTTTCAACTCTTTAAAGACCTTCTATGGAGCCTCCTCCCACTAGAAGCTCTTTCTACTCATTTTTATAGCATGGAGTGGTGTAGCTACTATTGAAATTGTATCTATGAATTTCCATAGGTATTGTGCTACTCCAACAAAACTCCTAACTTCAAAAACATTTGCAGGTGTCGACCACTTCATTATGGTATCCATATTTGTATGAACTATCTGCTCCACCAATTACATAGCCTACATACTCTAATTAATCTTGTGAAAACCCATGTTTCTTAATATTTTATAATATGTAGTTTTTATTCAAAGCCTCTAGCACCTGTATCAAGTGCGAGATGTGTTCCTCCTAGATAGCACTATACACTAGCATATCATCCAAATAAACCATAAAAAATGCTTCTAGATAAGGGAATAATACATCGTTCATTAATATAATCAATGTATTTGGTGCATTTCATATACCAATGGCATGAATAACCACCCATACAAACCTTGTCTAACTTTGAAGGAAGTCTTCTAGGTGACTTCTTCTTTCACTTCTAACCTAGTGATACCCTATTAAATCCCTATAAAACTAGTGTATTCCCCTTATTATTATTGTCATTGTACCCCTTATTGTTATTGTTATTGTTGTGCCCATGTTGTCCCCATATATTTATTATTGTGCTCCACAGAAGCCCACTATTGTTATTGTTGTTCCCTTACATTATTTTTGTTATGTCGGGTCTGATTATATTATGACCCCTTAGACTTCGATATATAGAAATGAGGTCTTGTCATTTGTATCATCCAAGAATTTTTCATTTTATGTAATCTAAGGTATGTTTCCCCTTTGAAGAGGCTACTTTTGAATTCTTTCATCAATCTCTTTCTTCTATTTTGCGAGTTTGTTTCATAACAATTGGTGTCAGAGCTTTGGATTCTAGGGTTTCGCTACTTCAAATAGGTCATCATGGGATTTTCACTATAACATTTTTTATAAGAAGCTTTAGAAGCTGCAATTAAAACCCATTTTATATGTAATCTTGATGAACCTCGTGACACAATTTCAGACCTTTTCTCGCTATATTGTCAAAGATATGAATTGAGGAAGTTAGGGTTTTTGTAGGCTCCCAATTTCGATCTCAAATAGGGGACCATGGGAAAAGTGTCATAACTTTCTCTCTGAGAATATGATTGAAATTTTTAAATAGTGAAAGCAATAAAATGGATTGTAGTTTGTTGGGTATCATTTTTAAAACCTAAGGTTGACACAGTGACATGTGTCACATTGTATAAGTTCGCTCTACTGAACCAGTCCATAATTATGTCATCGCAAGCGATTGGGCATAACTCTTTCGTCAAGAATCCAATTGCAAAACTTACGAGGTTGGAAAGAAGATTCATAGGTCTACCACAGGCCAAAATTTCAGAAATATATGATCCTAATTTACAAAGTTACAGCCATTTCAAGATTGAGCTCATACAAAGTGGAAAACAAAAACGTGTGTAGTTTTTGTTTTCTATTTTTTATAAGTCTTGTTTGAGAAAGTAGTTTGAAGTGATTCAAAGGGAATTCTGAAGCATAATTATCATTCATTGATGACCTAAAGAAATAAAATGGAAACACATAGTAAGCAACCTAAAATATCAACTATGGCACATGAAGAATAAGAAGAAATGCAACATGATATATCAAAATTATGAGACCAAGTGCAACAAATTTTTCTCTCACAAAAGGTAACTGAAGTTAAGATAGATGGTTTAAAGAATGGAATGGAGGTTAATATGGATGACATGGAAGCTAATATTGATGGCATAGAAGAAAAACTTAAAGGCAACATGGAAGATTTAAAGATAGATATCAGGAAGTTTGATGGCAAGGATCCCATAACATGGATACTACAGACGGAGCAATATTTCGATCTCCATAATGTGCAAAACACACAAAAGGTACGCATTGCAACTTTATATTTGGAACCCAATCAGTTTATATGGTATCAATGGATTTTCTCTTGTAAAAACATTTTCACTTGGGCAATTTTTATGGAAGAAATGATAACACATTATGAGAATACAAAAAGCAACACATTTTTCAGCCAATTGATAAATCTCAAACAAAAGGGTTCAATGATGGAGCATGTTGAGGACTTCCAAAAGTTGAATATAAGGGTAAAAGATATTCCAGAGGAGCATAGTATTGATGTGTTCATAGGGACATTAAAAGATAACATCCAACATGAGGTTCGTCTTTGGGAACCTAATTCATTGGAGAAGTAATTCAAGTTGGCAAGAAAAATTGAAAGCAAAATTATGGCAACAAGGAAGCCTGCCGCTCACAACTATAAAGTATGAAGTATTGTTGCCCCTAGCCTTCCACAAAGTACAAGGTTGACACCAAAAAAAATTGGAAGCAAAAAGAGCAAAAGGGCTTTGTTATAGTTGTAATAACAAATACACTAAAGGTCATAAGTGTGCTGAGAAGATATTATTTACATATATTGTGAAGAGGAGGATGAAAAGGAACAAGAAATATCAAAAGAAGAGGATACACACCAGGAACATACCCTAGAGAAGGAATAAATTAATCCGGCCATATCTTGTAATGCATTTTCCAGAATTACCACTCCTCAAACTATTAAGATAGAAGGATATTTTAAGAAGAAAAAGGGAATAGTGTTAATTGATTCGGGAAGTACCCATAATTTTATTCATTGTAAGATAGCCAAGGAATTGATTTGCTTCCTCTGTCCAGCACCAGAGTTTCAAGCGATGGTTGCAAATAGAGGAACCATAAACTTCTTTGAAAAGTGCCATAATATCAAGCTATCCATGGGAGAATATGTGTTCAATAGTCCAATGCTTTCCATTCCAGTGGGTGGTGCTCATGTTGTACTAGGAGTCCAATGAATGCAATCTTTGGGTACAATAACTTTTAATTTTCAAGAAATTTTCTTGAATTTTTTTTCAGAAGGAAAGGAAGTTGAATTCAGGGGTATCAGTAGGAAACTGAGAAATATAATCAACTCTAACAGCATGAAAAAACTTCTAAAGAAATAACAACAAGGCGTAATTGCACAATTACATTCGCTAGAGGTTCCCCACATTGGAATAATCTATTTCTCCAGATCTCCAAAAATTCTTGGACAATTATTCCAGGGTATTTGAGACTCCCAAAGGCCTCCCACCTATTCATGATCATGATCATTCTATTCGTTTGATTATAGGAGGTGTTCCTCCAAACATAAAGCCTTATAGATATCCCTATGCCCAAAACAGTGAAATTGAACATATGGTTGCAGAAATGCTAGAGGTTGGTATAATTCAACCTAGCCAAAGTTCTTTGTCTACTCCAGTAATATTGGTGCACAAGAAGAATGGATCATGGCACAGTGTCCATATTATAGTGAGCTCAACAAGCTCACAATTAAAGATAAATTCCCCATTTTGTCATTGGATGAAATGCATGGAGAAATTTACTTCACCATGTTAGACCTTCGTTCAGGATATCATCAAATTAGCATGAAGATGGAATACAATCCAAAAATAGCATTTAGAACTCATCAGGGCCATTATGAATTTTTGGTCATGCCTTTTGGCCTTACCGATGCACCTTCTACATTTCAAGGTTTGATGAATTCGATTTTCAAACCCTTAGAAATTTTTTGTTAGTTTTTTTTTATGATATAATAATATACAACAAGTCTTGGAAGGATCATGTTCAACATGTTGACATAGTGCTCAAACTATTAGAAGAGAAACAATTATATGAAAAAACCTCTAAATGTTTCTTTGGAGTACAAGAGGTGGAATATTTGGGTCATATTGTATCTCATGAAGGTGTTAAGGTAGACCCTAGAAAAGTTAAAGCCATTAAGGAATGGAAAATCCCCACATCCATAAAGCATTTGTGAGGATTTATCGGGTTGACGGTGTATTATCACAAGTTTGTTAAGAATTATGGGAGAATACCAGCATCTATAACAACATTACTGAAGAAAGATGCATTTTCTTGGACCGTAGAAGCAACGAAGGCCTTTGAACATCTTAAAGAGGCAATGTGCCAAGCACTGGTCTTATCTATGTTAAACTTCACAAAAACCTTTATTGTGGAATGTGATGCCTTAGGAAATGGAATTGGTGTTGTTCTAATGCAAAAATAAAGACCCATTGCTTTCAAAAATCGTCCAATAAAAGGAAAATATTTACACAAAGCTATTTATGAGAAGGAAATGTTGGCAATACTACATGCACTTAAGAAATGGCGACCTTACCTAATGAGAAGACACTTAAAGGTAAAAACAAATTATGATAGTCTTAAATACTTTTTAGAACAAATATTATCTTCAGAAAATTAGAAAAATGGGCCACAAAGATATTGGGTTATGACTTTGAAATCATCTACAATGAAGGGAATCAAAATGTTGTTGCAGATGCACTCTCAGGAAAGGATGAGGATGCAGAAAAATTTCTTTGTGCCATGTATATTATCCAACCATATTGGATAAATGAAGCAAGGGATGAATTAAAGAATCACGAAGAAGTGTGGGTACTCATTCAAAAGTTGCAGCAAGATCCCAGTACATATGATACATTTAGGTAGAAAAATGATTCGTTATGGTACAAATATCACTTATACCTCTATAAGAACTCCCAAATAAAATGAAAGATTCTTTTGGAATTGCACACATATCCCTTAGGAGGGAATTCAAGATTTCAAAAAACTTACCACAGGGCTAAGAAGGAATTTTTTTGGGATGGCATTAAATTTGATATTAAAAAGTTTGTAGCGGAATGTTTGGTTTTCCAACAAAATAAAGTTGACACAATTAAGACCCCAAGTCTATTAAAACCTTTATCCATTCCAAGTCAGTGTTGGGAGGAGGTTTCAATGGATTTTATCATAGGTTTACCCAAGTCTGAAGGAAAGAGTGTCATCATGGTGGTAGTTGATAGACTTACCAATTATGCACACTTTTGTGCATTATCTCATCCATTTAAAGCTAGTACAGTTTCTAATGCATTTATGGAAACAATTCAAAAGATTGTTGGAAACCCAAAGATTATTGTAAGTAACAGAGATCCTATTTTCACTAGAAATTTTTGGATAGAATTATTTTCTTATCTGGGTACTTAGTTAGCTCATAGCGCATCTTATCATCCTCAATCTGATGGGAAAATTGAGACAGCGAAAAAATGTTTGGAAGGATATCTTCGTTGCTTAGTATTTGATAAACAGACACAATGGGTTGAATGGTTGCCTCTTGGTGAATGGTGGTATAATACTTCCTTCCATACTGTAGAAAAAACGACCCCATTTATGGCTCTTTATGATATCATCCACCATCCATCACATCATATTTAAGAGAAATTTCTAAGGTTCAAGAAGTGGAAGATCACATCGAACATCAACAAAAATTTCTCCAACTCTTAAAGGACAACCTCACTTTGCCGAAGAATAGAATGAAACAACAGGCATATCAACAACACAATGAAAGAAGTTTTGATGTAGGTGACTGGGTATTTCTACGGCTACAACCATACAAACAAATGTCCCTCAAGAATGCTAATAAGGATAATAAATTATTACCAAAGTATTATGGTCCATACAATGTGTTGCAAAATATTGGTACTATGGCATACAAATTGGAACTTCTTGCATCTTCCCGAGTGCACCTAGTTTTCCATGTTTAATGAATAAAGAATTTTATAGGTGACGAGCTCCCAGTTCAAGCAATATTATCAGAACTTGGCTAGGAAGGAAAAATCATATTGGAACCTGACGCAGTCATAGAAAGAAGAACTCGACAGCTACACAATCGATCAATTTCAGAGTATCTCATCAACTGGAAGAACTTACCCACTATAGATTCCACTGTTGGAAATAATACTGAGAGGGGGGTGAATCAGTATTATCAAATCAATATAAATTTTTCATTTCCATATTCAGATTCATATACGCTACTTCAGTTAAGTAAAACTGTGTGTATACACAACCATGTGTAATGCAACAAGCGTATATCTAGTAAACTTATAATTTAGTTAGTTGCTTCTTAATGAGTGCATCAAAACACTATTAACCATATGAATATTAAACAAGAGCAGTGAAGCAGAACAAATCATCACACATAAGAAACACACATGAACACCAAGATGTAAGGTGGAAACCCAATGTGGGTGAAAACCACCTGCTGCAATTCATCTCTATCTTCTTTAATTGAAACTTCTTTTTCAAATGATACTGTATAGTGCAAATCTTATACATACGCAGGCTGCTACCTGCAGAAGGTACACAGACTTCCTCTTCTCCAACTTCTCCTGGAAGGAGCTACAACCCCTTAGCTCTTGTACTAGCTGAGGTACTAGTACGTAGGTGCTGACCTATAGAAGGCTACAACCTTCTCTTTTCTTCCAGGCACCACATTTCATAAATTTTCAGATTAGATCCATGAATAACATTAATCAAACATCAAGTATATCTGCATCAAGCAATCTCCTTTTGTACAATCCAATACTGAATCAACTAATCACTTCTCAGAATGTTGTAACCAGAAAACAGTAACAGTAACCAGACCCCAATTTTGAACCCATAACACTGCAACAATAAACATAAGTAGCTAAAACATATTTCATGAGATGTACGCTACTTCAATATGCAAAACCCTGCATACATACGCAGCTGTATTAAGGCCAACCAGTGTATACGCTGTCTTCACTTGACGAACCCGTGTGTATACGCACCTCTGATGTGCTAAACCTGCGTACAGATCTATAAAATATAATTTACCCTTTTCACTTAATCAGACATCAGTTATACCCAAATGATTAGATTTATAGATCTAATCATGCGCCAATTATAAAAGATCAAAATCACACAATGATACTACTATGCAAGCCTTAAAAATCTTGACCCATCAATAGAACGTTTCCATCTTTTAGCACTCAGGTTCCTCCTTGGTTCAGATCCAGCAATGCACCATAACCCAATTCTAGATCCTGCTCTTCATAAGATATTCAATACTCGAGTCGATACCTTTGCCAAATGATCTCCTTCCCTTTTTATAGTCTTAGGCCTTACTCAAACCATGGTCCAAAATCATTGAGAACTAATACTAGGGACCCAATACTTGGGTTCAACACTTCAGACGCAATACCATGGTCCAAAACCATAAATATAACGGACTAAATACCATTGGCAAAAAAAATAAGTTTTCCCACATGTACGCACTTTTTCTTGCATGAAAGTGTGTGTATACGTATACACGCCTTTTGATCATCGAACATGCATGTATACGCGACTTGGTTAGGAGGAACTTGCGTATATATCTCCTTTTCTTTTACTCTGAGAGCCTGAACTAAGATCTTCCATCTGAGTGAGTTTCCATCAAGGACAACACCTATGACATAGCGCCAAACCTCTGTCATAATGCCAACAATCTCCCCCTTTGGACTTGATGGCAACCCCAAGTCACTCAAAGTCATTCTCCCCCTTTGTCATCAACGGCAAAGGGTTATACTCCCCCTGAGTACATGCTGAATTCTTTGTTCTGCTGTGCTGTCCAAGCTTCCCCTAACTGTAGTCAAGGTCTACAAGAAGATGTTCTACAAGAAGAAACATGACTTTATACATCATAAATGGCCTTCCTATCACTAAAGACTCATACATACATCCATCTCCCAACCAAGTGGGAATATACCAATATTGACTTATTCACCCAACCAAGTGGAGATACACCAAGAATTTACACATGATAAAACAAGAACATTACATCATCCATCCCAGGCATAGTGGGGAAACCAACATAGGCCGTTACATGACCTTGATAAGAAAAAAGATACATGACATAGAGATGAAATATCGACAACAAGACCATGATAGTTATCAACAACTATCATCAACAACATCTATCAATCATTATTCAGACCAGCAACCATGTTTTCCTTCTGCACTTGTTCCACCTGAAGCAAAAAACAACTGTGAAATTGAACCAAGATCTTCTAAGATAATGCCAAAAATGAATTATTAGAAGAATATATGCTCCCCCTGAACCTGTGCTTGATAGTCTCTGTCAGACCCATATCAGACTCTTTTCATCTTGAGTCTGGCCTCATTGTTTTCCTTTAAACCAACATATACGCGACTGTATCCATAGAAACCTGCGTATGTACACGGATTATCCTCATTAAACTTGCGTACAACCAATTTTCTCTAAAATAGACAAGTTTCAACAACAAGATGATGCATCAAATACTCCCAGCTTCTGTCTGAGGTATTCAAATGTCTCCCTGGGTAGTGGTTTGGTGAGTATATCAGCAACCTGTTCCTTGGAGGGAACATACTCCAATTCGACCTTTTGTTCAAGAACTTGTTCTCGAAGAAAATGATATTTGATAGGTATGTATTTGGTCTTTGAATGCATGACTGGATTTTTTGAAATGTTGATTGCACTTGTATTATCACAAAAAATGGAGATAGGTGGAGTACAAGTGATTTGAATGTCTTGCAGTGTTTGCATCATCCAAAGGAGTTGTGTGCAGCAAGATGCAACAACTACATATTCTGCTTCAGCTGTAGATAATGCAATTGAGCTTTGTTTCTTGCTGAACTAAGATACTAATCTGGAACCCATAAAGAATGCACCACCACTAGTGCTTTTCCTATCATCCACGCTTCCTGCCCAAATTTGCATCTATATATGCATGAAGTGTGGGACCTGTATCTCTAGGATACCATAAGCCATATTTTTGAGTTCCTTGAATATACTTGAAAATTATCTTAATTTCCTGAAGATGAGTTTCCTTTGGATTTGCCTAAAACCTTCCAACTATTCCCACTGCATGCATAATGTCTGGTCGGGTACCTGTTAGATAGAGTAGATTACCAATCATGGATCTATAGGTTGGTTGATGTACTGCTGCTGATTCATCATTTGTGCTGAGGCTGCATCCTGTTACCATAGGGGTACATACTGGTTTCGAATCCTCCATCCCATACTTCTTCAAGATCTGCTTGAGATACTTGGTTTTTGATAGAAAAATGTTGTCTTTGTTTTGTTGGACTCGTAAACCAAGAAAATATGTGAGCTCACCAAGCAGGGACATTTCAAATTATTTTTGCATCACCAAGGCAAAGTTTTGAC
>APFE030103711.1:273082-303485 GCA_000404065.3 Pinus taeda | reverse complement strand
CAAATGACCCTCCATGCACTTTAAATAGAATTCATGGACCAATCGGGTGTCAAGCCACGGATCAAGTGTCGGTAATACCGAGGAGAGGATGAACCGTCGGATCACTACATATCGTGACCGTCGGATTGTAAGTTACAAAATGTACAACGGTAAAGAAACACACTTTACCTAACTCTATACCTAACTCTATACTAGACCAAGTTGAACTTAACTATTTCCTATGTGTTGGAATATCCTAACAGTAGGTGACTGGGTATTTTTACGGCTACAACCATATAAACAAATGTTCCTCAAGCAAGAGAAAAAAGATAATAAATTATCACCAAAGTACTATGGTCCTTACAAGGTCTTGCAAAAGATTGGTACTATGGCATAAAAATTGGAGCTTCCTGCATCTTCCTGAGTGCATCTAGTTCTCCATGTTTCATGCTTACATAAGCTTATGGGTGACAAGCTCCCAGTTCAAACAATATTACTAGAACTTAACAAGGAAGGACAAATCAGATTGAAACCTGAATCAGTCCCAGAAACAAGAACCCAACAATTATGAAATTGATCAATTTCAGAGTATCTCATTAAGTGGAAGAGCTTACCTGATGAAGATTTCACATGGGAGGAGGAGAATTTTATACAAAAGCATCTAGAACTACTCAAGCGTTGAGGACAACACTTTTTTTTTAAGGAGAGGGGCATGTTAGGTCCCTTTACTACTAGTGTAGCACCTTATTGTTATTAGTGCAACCCCCTTATTATATCGTTGTGCCCATGTAGTTCCCATATTGTTATTATTGTGCCCCATAGAAGCGCCACTATTATTATTTTTGTGCCCTTACAATATTGTTGTTATGTAGGCTCTGATTATATTGTGACCCCTTAGACTCCTATATAAAGAAAGGAGGTCTTGTCATTTTTATCATGCAAGAATTGTTCATTTGTGTAATGTAAATGAGGTTTCCCCCTCGGAGAGGCTAATTTTGAAGTCGGCGATATGTTTCTTATTCTATTTTGTGAGTTGTTTGCATAACAAGTTGAGACAAGTCATGAATCATTTTTGCGGGGATTGTAAGATCAAGTTATTTAGAAAAACAACCCTATATTATGATTTGAGAAAATTTCATTCAAGAATAGAGATTCAAAACATACTTAACAAGATCAGCTTGTCATATGGAACTCCTAGTGCCACTTGTTGACGGTGCTAGAAATATGCCAACAAACAGGGTATCCCATGTATGATGTCCCAACTACACCTCATACCGTTTGGAGTAGGATCCCCTTCCAGATAATAGGCCCGACCACCATTGATCTTACATATTTCCCTTGGCTACAATTATCAACATAAGGTATTATGCAAACAATATTTGAAACAAGCAAGTTGATAGTGTTAGGCATACAATTTCAATTTCTATAACGTAATTTCATTGAAGGAAAAGAGAGAGTGAGCCTCTGGAAGAAAAGTAATAGTAATTTCCTAAAATACACACACAAGAGCATGAAAAGAATCATTAGTTAACCTACAAAGTATTTCACAAGATAATAGGAATCATAAAAGTAAGTAACAATGCACAGTCAATGAGATGCATACCAAAGCCAATGAAATAGTTCATTTTCAATAGTATGTATAAACATAAACATACACCACAAAAAATGAAAGAATAGCCTTACAATCATTCACGACATATGTATGAAAGTTTGTTGACTCTAAGAGATTCATTATTAAGTGAAAGTTCGAAGATACACAATTACAATGTTGCAGCACAAGCCCCAATAGTGGAACGCTAAGTCACTACTTTCTCCTCCAAAGAATAATCTTCTCTCCTATGCCAAGCTAGAGAAGCCAAGGTGAAAAGTCCAAATCCACTTGCTTGAGTTATGACGGTTTATTTATAACAAATTAGGTGACTCTAACCTTCCCTTATGACTCCTTACCTTCCCTTGTAACTCTTGGATTTCCATGTGACTTTTCGAATTCCTATGTGACCTTTGAGCTTCTACAAGACTTTAGAACTCTTTAGTGACTTTACATGACACGTTTTATATTTTCTCATTTTTTTGAATATACAATATTACATTCCACCAATAATGTGGCAAAATACATTGACAACATAAAACTATTATGGTGACACTTTGAGAAGCCATGACTCAGTGATGATAACATAAGACTTCATTGTAATGTAACAATGCCAATTTATCCTTTCTGTTGACATGTCTTCAACTTTGATGAGGATAGATCTAGCTTGTACTTCATCTTTATCCTCCAAAGGATCTTATTACAATACTAGAGCCTTCAATGTCAACTCAGTCTTCATCCATTTGTTATGGTCCAAGGTTCCTCTATTCTTGTGTGATTTCCTCTGTGTGTCTTGTCTCCACAAGTGCCCTTCTTGTAACTTCTTCTTCCTAGCTTTCTTGAGCATCATCTTGCCATGATAGGGTATAATCACCTACAAGGAAGTACACTCAAGACACAAAAAAATTAGTTCCATAATCACCTATTCTATATTTACTCATGTGAGGCTTCCTGTGATGGGATAGAGCACAAGAACTAAGAGAGAAGCCTTGGGATTGCAAAGTGTACAAAGATAGGAGGATGAGTGTGAGGGTTTGGGCACTGTAATTGCGCAATGCGTAGTGGCTAAGGAGAAGGAAATTGAAAAACTATGCAGTGGGAAATTCAAGAGTGCCAAGACTAGGCACTGTAATTATGCAATACGTAGTGATTGAAAAGAAGACTCCTCGGATTTCACAGTTCAGGCAAGGAAAAACAAGCGATTGCGTAGTTGAGCAAGTTAGGGAGACAAAGGAGGTAGGTTAGGGCACTGGAACTATGTAGTGCACAATGATTAAAGAGGAGGATCAAGGATTGCATAATTGAGCTTTGCAGAACCCAAGGGATGACCTCACTGTCATCTGCAACTGTGCAATGCATAATATAGGGTAGGATGGATCATGAATTACGCAGTTGGTACGGTTAAGAAAAAAAATTGATAGTTCATACTCCATGGTTGTTCAATGCACATTTGGATGAGGTTGTCCTCAAGGTGGTCATAGTCCACAAGTCCAAAAAGTGAGGATTTAATCATTGAGACTTAGGAGTTTGTAGTGCACTCATCACTTGCCTATAAGATTGATTGTGCTTGTGAGCTACACAAGATGTGAGAACATGGATGAACTCCAAAATTGACCAAGTGTGAGAATAATGAGACAAGAGAGTAAAAGCATATATATCAGGTCCTAAACATAATCACACACATATACTCACCCAAGAATGTGCCAATAAGACACACAAAACCCAAAATCAACAAGTGTATAGTTAAACAACAGTAAAATGACACTTGTCTCCAAGTTTGACACTTAGTATGTACCTTTACGATACAAGTGTTACAATGCAACCAAAAGGTGTGTTATCCCATAAGAATGTGTCCAACGCATGTTTTAAGGATAAATAACATCAAAAATTGCAAATGAGTGTGTTGGAGTTGCCTCTAGAAAGTGTTCCATGGTGCTCTTATGATGTGTGAAAACAAGTGAAAGTGAAACATGCAAGAGTGAAAGTAACACATGTCAAAACAAAGAAATCACAAGAAAAACATCCCAGAATGAAACCAGGAAAAAGTGACACTTGTGAGAGCAAGAATACACTTTTCAAAAGCTAAATAAAGTGAAAGTGACACATGAAAAAACAAAAGAAAGAAAAAGCTACACTTGCAAAAGTGAAAGAGAGTAAAAAATATAGTCACGAAAGTGAAAGCGACACTTACGAAAGAAAAACCGTGCAACTCATAGAAATTGTGTGACAGTTGAGAATGTTGGAAATAATACTGAGAAGGGGGAGGGGGGTGAATCAGTATCATCAAATCAATATAACCTTTTCATTTCCATATTTAGATTCATATACGCTACTTCAGTTAAATAAAACCGCGTGTATACGCAACTGTGTATAATGCAACAAGCGCATATCCAGTAAACTTATAAATCAGTTAGTTACTTCTTAATGAGTGCATCAGAACATTATTAACCATTTGAATAGTAAACAGGAGCAGTAAAGCAGAACAAATAATCACACATAAATAACACACATGAACACCAAGATGTAAGGTGGAAACCCAATGTAGGTGAAAACCGCTTGCTGCAATTCGTCTCTATCTTCTTTTAATTAGAAACTTCTTTTTACAATGATTTTGTAGTGATGCAGTCTTATACCAGTACGTAGGTTGCTACCTGCAGAAGGCTACAACCTTCTCTCGTTCACCAGCTTCTCCTGGAAGGGAGCTACAACCCCCTTAGTTCTTGTACTAGCTGAGGTACTAGTACGGAGGCGCTGACCTACAGAAGGCTACAGCCTTCTCTTTTCTTCCAGGGACCACGTTTCATAAATTTTCAGGCTGGATCCATGAATAACATCAATCAAACATCAAGTATATCTGCATCAACCAATCTCCTTTGTACAAACCAATACTGAATCAACCAATAACTTCTCAGAATGCTGTAACCAGAAAATAGTAACAGTAACCAGACACCAACTCTGAACCTAGAACATACAAGAATAAACAGAAGTAGCTAAAACATATTTCATGAGACGATGCTACTTCAAAATGTAGAAACCTGCGTGCATACACTTCTGTCTTAAGGTCAAACAACATATACGTTGTTTTGACTTACTGAACTAGCGTGTATACACGCTTCTGCTGTGCCAAACCTGTGTACAGATCTATAAAAGAAAATTTACCTTGTTCACTTGTTCAGACATCAATTATACCCAAATTATCAGATTTATATATCTAATCATGAGCCAAATATAACAGATCAAAAACCACACAATGATACTACTATTCAAGCCTTAACATCTTGATCCATCAATAGAACTTATCCATCTTTTAGTGCTCAGGTTCCTCCTTGGTTCAAATGCACCATAGCCCTATTCTAGATCTTGCTCATCATAAGATATTCAATACTTCCGTGAATTGCCTTTGCCTAAAGATCTCCTTCCCCTTTTATAGTCTTAGGCCTTACTCAATACCATGGTCCAAAACCATTTAGAACCAATATTAGGGACCCAATACCTGGGTTCATCACTTTGGATGCAATACCAAGGTCCAAAACCATAGGTTCAAATATAGCGGACTAAATACCATGGACCAAAAATAAGTTTTCCCACATGTACGCGCTTTACTTTGCATGAAAGTGCGTGCATACGTATACGCATCTTTTGATCGATAATACCGGGTGTATACGTGAGACCTCATTTTCTTTCATTCTGAGAGCCTGAACTGTGATCTACCATTTGAGTGAGTTGCCATCAAGGACAACACCTGTGTCATGGTGCCAAACCTGAGTCATAATGTCAACAATCTCCCCCTTTGGACTTGATGCCAACCCCAAGTAACTCAAAGTTATTCTCCCCCTTTGACATCAAGGGCAAAGGGTTAAGCTTCCCCTTAGTACATGCTAAATTCTCTGCTCTGTTGTGTTGTCAAAGCTCCCCCTAACTGTAGGCAAGGTCTGCAAGAAGATGTTCTACAAGAAGATACATAACTTTATACATTATACATGACCTTCCTACCACCAAAGACTCATACATACATCCATCTCCCAACCAAGTGGGGATACACCAAAAGTTTATATGAGACAAAACAAGAACATTACATCATCCATCCCAGGCATAGTGGGGAAACCAAGATAGGCCATTACATGACCTTGATAAGAAAAGAAATATATGACATAGAGACGAAATATCTACAACAAGACTATGATAGTTATCAACAAATATCATCAGTACCATCTATCAATCATCATTCAGACCAGCAACCATGTTCTCCCTCTGCACTTGTTCCACTTGAAACCAAAACAACTATGAAATTGAACCAATTTCTTCTAAGATAATGCCAACAATGCATTATTAGAAGAATATATGCTCCCCCTGAACCTGTGCCATATGGTCTCTATCAGACCCATATCATAATATTTTCATCCGAAGCCTGGCCCACTGTTTGTCATCAAACCAACATATACATGACTGTATCTTCATAAACCGCGTATGTACGCAGATCCTCCTCATGAAACTCAAGTACAACCACTTTTCTCTGAAACAGAAAAGATTTAACAGCAAGATGATGCATCAACTACCCCAGCTTCTGTTTGAGGTATTCAAATGTTTCCCTGGGCAGTGGTTTGGTGAGTATATCAGCAACTTGTTCCTTAGAGAGAACATACTCCAATTTGACCTTTTGTTCAAGCACTTGTTCCCGGAGAAAATGATACTTGACAGGTATGTGCTTAGTCTTTGAATGTATGATAGAATTCTTTGAAACACTGATTGCACTTGTATTATCACAAAAAATGGAGATAGGTGGAGTACAAGTGATTTGAAGGTGTTGCAATGTTTTCATTATCCAAAGGAGTTGTGTGCAACAAGATGTAGCAGCTACATATTCTGCTTCAGCTATAGATAATGCAATAGAACTTTGTTTCTTGCTGAACCAAGATACTAATCTAGGACCCATGAAGAATGCACCACCACTAGTGCTTTTTCTATCATCCATGCTTCCTACCCAATCTGCATCTGTATATGCATGAAGTGTGAGATATGTACCTCTAGGATACCATAAGCCATAGTTTTGAATTCCTTGAAGATACTTGAAAATTCACTTAACTGATTGAAGATGAGTTTCCTTTGGATTTGCTTGAAACCTTCCAACTCTTCCTACTGCAAGCATAATGTCTGGTTGGGTACCTGTTAGATAGAGCAGACTATCAACCATGGATCTATAGGTTGGTTGATGTATTGATGCTGATTCATCATTTGCACTGAGGTTGCATCCTGTTACCATAGGGGTACATACTGGTTTCGAATCCTCCATCCCATATTTCTTCAAGATCTGCTTGAGATACTTGGTTTGTGATAGAAAAATAGCGTCTTTCTTTTGTTGGACTTGTAAAACAAGAAAATATGTGAGCTCACCAAGCAGGGACATTTCAAATTATTTTTGCATCACCAAGGCAAAGTTTTGACTCATGTCTTCTTCATTGCTACCAAAGATGATATCATCAACATACACAACAAGTATTAGCAACTTATCATTGTCAATTTTTATATACATATTGCTATATGTTGATCCTTTTGTAAAACCTTTTTTATGGAGGTACTTATCCAACCGATAATACCAAGCCCTTGGAGCCTGTTTA
Source organism: Pinus taeda (assembly GCA_000404065.3). NCBI lineage: Eukaryota > Viridiplantae > Streptophyta > Pinopsida > Pinales > Pinaceae > Pinus > Pinus taeda. The sequence continues at coordinate 296,303 of APFE030103711.1, read as the reverse complement.
AGGCCATAGAGAACCTTTTTGAGTCTGCATACAAGTTTTGGATAATTTCCAAGGATAAACCCATTTGGTTTCTCAATATACACTTCTTCATCCAAGTCTCCATTTAGAAAGGCAGATTTCACGTCCACTTGAAATACTTTGAACTTCTGAAAGCTAGAAAGAGCAAGGAACATTCTTATGGCCTCAAATCTACCAACTGGTGCAAAAGTTTCTTCAAAGTCTATACCTTCTTGTTGAGCATACCCTTTACAAACAAGTCTGGCCTTGTTTCTAATTACATCTCCAATTTCATTAATCTTGTTTTTGAATATCCATTTTGTACCTATGACATTTTTATCGTTTGGTCTAGGAACCAACTCCCAAGTGTTATTCTTTTCAATCTGATCAAGTTCTTAATTCATGGCCTTGACCCAACATTCATCTTTGCATGCTTCTCTTACATTTTATGGTTCAGTGGAGGAGAGCAATGCTAGATAGCTTGAAGCTTCTGAAATAGTTCTTCTTGTTTGTACACCTGCCTCTTTCTACCCCAAAATTTGAGTTTCTAGATGATTCTTCTGAACGTACCTGGATGGAGTCTTTTCTTCTATCCTTATCTATTCTTCTGGTGCCTCATGGGTTTCTTCTTCACCATAAGTCTGATTTGATGTTGAAGGATAGTCCTCATCATCTTCGAAATCTTCGGATTTTACTTGCCTAGGAATGTTTCCTTCTTCACCAACCACTACATCAATACTTTCAACAATTTTTCCAAGTCTTTTATTGTAACAATTATATCCTTTACTGTGAGGAGAGTATCCAAGGAGAATGCCTTCATCTACTCTAGGTTCAATCTTGCCAATGTTTTCATCAGTCTTTTTAATGTAACATTTGCTTCCAAAAATTTTGAAGTATTTTACCATGGGAGTCTTACCATACCAGAGTTCATGAGGAGTTTGAGTGTTGTTTACCTGGACGTTTGTCTTGTTGAGAATAGTAACTGCAACAAATGCAGCTTCACCCCAGAAAGTTGTGGGAGTGCCAGAATCATCAAGCATAGCACGAGCCATTTGTTGAACCGTTTTGTTCATCCTTTCCACTACTCCATTTTGCTGAGGAGTCCTTGCAATAGAGAATTCCCTTCTTATTCCATGTTCTTCACAAAAATTGAAAAATTCATCCGAGGTAAATTCCCCTCCTCGATCAAACCTGAGGCATTTGATTTTGCGATCTGATTCGTTTTCAACCAAGGCTTTGAATGCTTTGAAATTTTCGAAAGCTTCATCTTTATGCTTCATAAGTCCTATCCAACATAACCTGGAAAATTCGTCAATGAACAGTATAAAGTATTCTTCTCCTCGAGGTGACCTTTTCCTAGATGGACCACATAGATCAGTATGGACAAGTTCAAGTGGCCTGCTAGCTGATACTTCCTTCTCAGGGAAATTAGTTCTGGTTTTCTTACAAAACTGATATGATTTGCATATTGTATTGTCTAGAATTCTGATGTCAAGGAGATCACGAACCACCTGATACTTGCATGCTTTCCTTATCTGAGAGAAGCTTAGATGCCCCAATCTTCTGTGCCATAGCCAGTGTTCATCATTCTTGCTTAGATAGCATTGCTATTGTCCTCCTTTGAGTATGTATAAATTATTTTGAGTTCTTATGCCTTTGATCACTGTTTCTCCTATATCAAGCTCACGAACAATACATCCATTTGATTGAAATATTACTTCATTTCCTTGATCACACATTTGGCTGACACTCAATAAATTAGCTTTAAGCCATCAACATACATAACATTTCCCGCTTCGACCTTTTCTTTCAAAATAATAGAACCTTTACCTTTTATGAGTGCAGGGGTCTCATTTCCAAATGAGACTTTCCTTTCCTTTTCTAAGGCACTGTACGACTGAAGTTTTTCTTTATCACCTGTCATATGTTTCGAGCATCCATTGTCGATGTACCACTGATTTTCCTGCGCTTCCGCATATAAGGCTATACCACATCTTTCTGGTTGCGGTTCTTTCTTTCTCCATGTTTTGGGACTTCATGAAGCTTGCTCCTTCTAAGTTGTTTGCCGAAACCTACTCCTGCATTCAAAATATTCATGACCGAAGTTGTTACAAATAGAACATTCTATTTCATTTTCAAGTGCAGAAAATTTATTGCAGGTCCTTTTCATGATCCCAGTCATACTCCTTTGTTTTTGAGCTTCTCTAGTCATGATGGTCTTGTAGGAAACACATTGAGCAGCTTTGTGACTGAAATTATGACAAGAGAAACATTGGCCATCGAAGAAATTCCTGCGATTAACAAACCTACTGACCAAATGATTGTAGTTTCCATTGACATCCTTTCTTGAGGCAAATTGAGAATGATTTACTTGAGGTTTGTAGCTTCTGTTAATCCTTGAAGCAGCTTGCCCTCGATTTACTTGATGATATTTTTTCATTCTTGAAGTAAATTTTCCCTGATTTACCTGGTGATCTGCATTATTCTTTTGCTGTCGATTGTCTGTAGGAATTTACAGGGTAAGTTCCTCAGACAGAACACCAAAGGACACCACTCACAAATAGATCATAGATCAATACATCTGTATTTTTGACGTGGTTAAAACCCTCAAAGAGGGAAACAGTCCACGGCCTGATCCAACGCGGCCACTTCAGGCAATTTATTAGTAAAAGAATGAAAATTTACATAAGCTTCTCTCGTTAACAGTTAACCTACAAATGACCCTCCATGCACTTTAAATAGAAATCATGGACCAATCAGGTGTCAAGCCACGGATCAAGTGTCGGTAATACCGAGGAGAGAATGAATCGTCAGATCACTACATATCATGACCGTCAGATTGTATGTTACAAATGTACATAGTAAAGAAACACACTTTACCTAACTCTATACTAGACCAAGTTATACTTAACTATTTCCTATGTGTCGGAATATCCTAACATTGTCAACTTGTTCACTTCTCCTTGCTGCATCAAGATAATTTTTGGAGGTGGATCACTTCTGTGCTTCTTCAGTATATCCAAGACCCGTCTTGATTAGAGGAGAATGCTCCACTTTGATAATCTCATCTAAAGTTTCAGATCCTTTAGCAAATCTAAGATTAAGAGCTTTTGATTTATCAATATCTTTTCTAAGTCCCACAATTTCACATTCTAATTTTTCATTGTGTTTTTCTCTTTTAGCAAGTTGGAATGTCAGAGTATCTATAATCATATTCTTTTCTTTCAAACAAATTTTAAGTTTAGAAATTTCTTCAGAAAGACCTTATTCATCTATAGCATCCAAGAAGCCATCATCTTTAAATGCCATCAAAATTCTATAATCATTGCATTGTTCATCTTCATCACTATTTGAAAATCCATCACTGTCTTCATGTGTATAATAGCTCTTCTTACTTATGTTCTGTGTTCTATTCCATCTAACAGGTTCCTTACCTTTTTCAAGCTTATCTTTATGAGGAAACTTGGCAACATAGTGACCGACTCTTCCACAAGCAAAACATTTGAAAGGTAGCTTACCTCTGAATCTTCCAGAACCCTGTTGAAGGTTCTTGACAAAGTTTGATTCTTCCTCTTCTTTTGACATATGTCTTGAGTCATTGTAATCTCCTTTTCCTGAGGCTTTGAATGCGGCTTCTCTCTTGTCTGATGGTCCCCCTTTTCTCATTCCATAAGCAGTTAGGATTTCGTGTAGCCGTGACATGGTAATGCTCTGTAGATTCTGTTTTTCTTCTAGCAAAAAATTTTGATTCAAACTTAGAATACAAAGATCTTAGAACCTTTTCAACCAAAAAAAATTCTTTTATTTCTTCACCCAAGATTTTCATACAATTAACAATCTCATCTATATGTAGAAAATAGTTGGCCACACTTTCATCATTGTGCATTCTGAGATTTTCATATTGAATTTTGAGAGTTTGTAGTTTTGCTAGTTTTACCTGATCATCTCCTTCATAGCTCAGAACGATCTTGTCCCATATTTCTTTTGCAGTTTGAGCTGCATAACCTTGACGAATTCTGATTGAGATAGACTCCCTAATAGAGTATTGACAGCCTTTGAATTTGTTTCATACTGCTTCTTACCAGCCGTATCTGTAGGAGTTGCTGATGGAAATGTGTATCTTGTTTCCATGATATCCCAGAGTTCTATACCAAGAGATTGACGATAGGTTGTGATTCTTACCTTCCAATAGACAAAGTTGCTCCCATCAAAAATTGGTGGCCTGATCAATGCCTCTTTTTCGTAGTTGCTCATGATGATAGATCTTCCTTCAAGCAATCAAGCTTCTTCTGAAGGACCTGCTCTGATACCAATTGTTGGAAATAATACAGAGAGGGGGGGTGAATCAGTATTATCAAATCAATATAGCTTTTTCATTTCCATATTCAGATTCATATACACTACTTCAGTTAAGTAAAACTGCGTGTATACGCAATTGTGTGTAATGCAACAAGCGTATATCCAGCAAACTTATAATTCAGTTAGTTTCTTCTTAATGAATGCATCAAAACACTATTAACCATATGAATAGTAAACAAGAGAAGTAAAGCAGAAAAAATCATCACACATAAGCAACACACATGAACACCAAGATGTAGGGTGGAAACCCAATGTGGGTGAAAACCACCTGCTGCAATTCGTCTCTATCTTCTTTTAATTAGAAACTTATTTTTACAATGATTCTATACTAGTGCAGTATTATACCAGTACGCAAGTTGCTACCTGCAGAAATCTACAACCTTCTCTCATTCTCCAGCTTCTCTTGGAAGGGAGCTACAACCCCCTTAGATCTTGTACTAGCTAAGATACTAGTACATAGGTGCTAACCCACAGAAGGCTACAACCTTCTCTTTTCTTCCAGGGACCACGTTTCATAAATTTTCAGACTGGATCCATGAATAGCATTAATCAAACATCAAGTATATCTGCATCAACCAATCTCCTTTTGTACAAACCAATACTGAATCAACCAATCACTTCTCAGAATGTCGTAAAAAAAAACAGTAACAATAACCAGACACCAATTCTGAACCCAGAACACTGCAGCAATAAACAGAAGTAGCTAAAACATATTTAATGAGATGTACGCTACATCAATATGCAGAACCATGCGTACATACGTAGCTGTATTAAGGCCAACCAACATATACGCTGTCTTCACTTGACGAACCCACGTGTATACGCACCTCTGATGTGCCAAACCTGCGTACAGATCTATAAAAGATAATTTACCCTTTTCACTTAATCAGACATCAGCTATACCCAAATGATTAGATTGATAGATCTAATCATGCGGCAATTATAACAGATCAAAATCACACAATGATACTACTATTCAAGCCTTAAAAATCTTAACCCATCAATAGAACTTCTCCATCTTTTAGCGCTCAGGTTCCTCCTTGGTTCAGATCCAACAATGCACCATAACCCAATTCTAGATCTTGCTCTTCATAAAATATTCAATACTCGAGTCGATACCTTTTCCAAATGATCTCCTTCCCTTTTTATAGTCTTAGGCCTTACCCAAACCATGGTCCAAAACCATTGAGAACCAATACTAGGGACCCAATACTTGGGTTCAACACTTCGGATGCAATACCACGGTCCAAAACCATAAATATAACGGACTAAATACCATTGGAAAAAAAAATAAGTTTTCCCACATGTACGCACTTTTTCTTGCATGAAAGTGCATGTATACGTATACGTGCCTTTTGATCATCGAACATGTGTGTATACGCGACTTGGTTAGGAGGAACCTGCATATATATCTCTTTTTCTTTTATTGTGAGAGCTTGAACTGAGATCTTCCATCTGAGTGAGTTGCCATCAAAGACAACACCTGTGACATAGTGCCAAACCTCTTTCATAATGCCAACATCCACATGGGAGGATGGGAACGTTATACAGAAGCATCCAAAGCTACTCAAGCATTGAGGACAACACTTTTTTGAAGGAGAGAGGCATATTAGGTCCTTATAATACTAGTGTATTCCCTTATTATTATTTTCATTTTACCCCTTATTATTATTGTTGTGCCCATGTTGTCCCCATATTGTTATTAGCGTGCCCCATCGAAGCCCACTATTGTTATTGTTGTGCCCTTACATTATTATTCTTATGTCGGCTCCGATTTTATTATTACCCCTTAGACTACTATATATAGAAATGAGATCGTGTCATTTGTATCATCCAAGAATTGTTCATTTTATGTAATGTAAAGGAAGTTTCCCCCTCGAAGAAGCTACTTTTGAAGTTGTTGATCTATCTCTTTCTTCTATTTTGTGAGCTGGTTGCATAACATACCCTGATTTTAAATTTATGTTATTGAAATATTTCACTTTTTTCAATTTATCTAATAGATCATCAATCTTGGGAATGGGTTACTTGTTCTTGAGCATAATTTTTTTTTAATCTATAATCGATGCACATTTTCCATGTCTCATCCTCTGGCGCAATTATGATGGGTGACCTAGTAGGTGAGGTACTTGGTCAAATCATATCTTGCTCCAACAGTTGTTATAACTTCTTCTTCACTTCACTTGCTTCTAGGATGAATTATCTGTATAGCCTAATATTTTCCAATGGACATATTGGAGATAATTTTAATCCATGCCCAACATTACTCACAAGTAGTATTCCTCTAGGTTTCTTAAACACTCCCTTGTATGCCTATAAAAACCCTTCCATTAGTTATTTCTATTCTTTAGCGCATCCCTCTCAGATTCCTTTAACCTTATTCACTCCTCACTAGACCTAATTTATATTTAAAATAGTGAAACCTTTTCCTTCTAGAATTGATCAACTTCTTATCTTAGTTGGAACTTAACACAAAAATCTTGGACTTTCCTTTGTGCACATTAATGATGAATGATTCTCCATCCTTGATGATACAATACAGGTTGGATATTTGCATGAAGATTGCACCCTAATATACATGTAGAGACTCTGAAATACAACTCCACATACATCAAGTGGAACTACATCCAAATATACTTCATCAATAAAATCAACATTGAAAGCAAAATTTATTCAAATATTTTATTGCCTAATAAATGAATCCTTATTTACCCATCATGATGAATATGAGCTAGTTTTTTGACAAGATCCACTATTATGAGATTAGCTTGTGAAATTGGGTAAAATAGGACATCAATATTGGTCTTCTTGACCTATATATTAATATGGAAGAGATTGGTCATCTCCTTCTCTTCCTAATGATGAAGTATACTTAGATTCACCTTCTACACTAAGATGTAGACAATATTCTTATCCACATCAGAGCTTCTTTCCACCTAATTGCTTGAATATATGCTAAGAAGATGATTTTTCTTCCATTTCTTTAGGTCCGACTCTGGATGCAATTTTCAACGATTCTCCTCTATGTGACCACCAATGTTGTAGTGGTTGAAATCATTGTTAGGATCCTTGCATTGATATGCACTGGCTATTGTATTCTTATCCTTTTCCTTATTTCATTTATTCTTCCCTTATTTCGAATATTCCTGATTCTCTTTCTATTTGAAACCACTTGACTACCATTTTATTTGGCTTATGTTTCCCTGGTATTGTTGTACACAAGCCTCTTCCATTGTTCTTGAATTGAACAACACCACCCACTTTTGTAGATGGTTATGTAGATACCACACATACTTGAGGAGTATATTTTGGCTCTTAGGAGAGACACCTCTCATAATGGACGCATTCCAAAATTTAAACCCTTTTATTTTCCAAAAGTAGTACCATCGAATTCATTAGCCATCTACATACCCAATTTAGTAGAATTAGGACTTAATGATGGTTCTAAAGTCCTCCCACTTAGTTACTCGGGGGTGACCCACCAGTGTAAGTGTCTCCATATGGCTCTCCCACCAAGTTAATGCATGGCCCTTTAACTTCAATCTACTGAATGGTATTTTTTTCTCCTCATAGATGTGGTGAAATATAAAAAAATATCTCTAATTGTTGCAACCAATAATTTAATTTTAGGACATTGATCTCACCTTGGTACAACTTTATGTTGATGTTTTTTGCATCTTAATTAGGGATGATGAATGGGTAATTAAATTAAAACATGGTTTTTATTTATTGACTTGTTTCCTTGTCTCCTTTTCTAGGTCTTCGTGTTCACCGAATTTTCCATCTATTTTGAACTCTCAGTTCGAACCTCCATATTCTCCAATTCCAAACATATTTGCTAGAGCCAAAATAAGGAGGTTCATATTGCAACTCATATCCATGACCTTCTCTTCCAACCTCGAGAATCTCCTTTTTGCTAGATTGGGGTTATTATGAACATACTTCTCAGCCATGTCTAGGTTTCTGTTAATTTTTTCTTAAACCGCTTCCTATATCCCCTTTAACTTCCTATGGCATTCCACAAAGAAACCTACTCTAATACCAATATTATTTGTAAATTTCCATGGTCATTCCATTGGATAATTCATTACAACATATCTAATAAAAATAAACTAAAAGATATATATTGAAGTTTAAATTCCTTTAGAGTCAATTTTTTACCTATTGATTTGTTGTTTATGCATGAAATATATAAATTGCAAAAAATAGATAACAACAAAATACTATTACATACCAACCACAATTAATGTTGAGAAACCAAGTAGTCTAGTCACTTAATTCCTCTTCTTAATAATTACTTGTGAATATTAGATATCTTGTTATTAATTCTTATTCCCTCTTCATCAAGCAATTATATATTTGTTCAATCATTCAAAAAATATATAGATTGCTATGAGACAAGAGACACCATAAATTATGTTAGTAGCCAAGGAAAACCCAACAATCCATTCCTTATAAAACCATATCAAAATGAGATATATCCAAGCCAATACCAAGACCAAACTTCCACCAAGATACCATTTCAAACCCTCCTCCAAGTCACCTCCAAAATTCAAAGTCAACGATGGTGAAATCTTCTATAATTTGGTCAAATCTGCTCTAATTTGGTCAAATAAAAAATTTCGGTCATGCAATAGCGGCCAAAATTTGACCTACAATCACCTTAGAAAACTTTTCCCCTTCCATAGAAAAATTCATCCACATGTTTTGTTGTAGAAGTGTCAAAATTTGGTCAAGGAGGAATATGCTTCTTGTGGTTTTTACTTCTCTCTCCTTTGATTTGACCTTCTTCCTTCTTCGTTAGGTGCAAAATATACTATGTGCTGTGATGATAAGAAATGAATTTCGAAATAGGTCGAACTTGTCTCTTATATATATTTGTCCAAGAGGGTCGAATAGGTGTCACTTGGAGGGATAGGATAGCTTGTACAAGGAGGGTTGACTTGGTCATATTATGGACTTATTGACTCAAAAATAAAATTCAAATTTTATTTCTTTTAAATTACCAAATGGGACATAATAAAAATAATTTTTCTTTTGACTCAAAGTAAATTATTTTTGACTCTAGCATGAAGAACATGCTTTACAAAATATAATAAATACAAAAATGATAAATACATATATTATGAAGACTAAACCTAGTTACAACTTCAACACACCCTCTTAGCTATAGAGGTATTTATAATGACTCATTGGGATAATCTCATGTTGAAATATTCTTATATGAAAGGATCCAGATTGATAAGAATCGTTATAAACATCATCATGACTAGCATGGTCAAATTACTAAGGCCTTGATAGGTAAGATCTATCTCTCCACTCTATCAGAGAAAAATATTGGGAATAAGTCAATAGGGCACCACACATCCATCTCTCTGAGGCACATACTCCACCTAGGCTCACCAAAGTATTTCCTCCACATGACCATTTCCTAATTAGGTGTCATTTTACTCAACACAAGGAAATGTCAATCCATCAGACAATTCTTAAATCAAATTAATGTACTTGACTTAGGAAGTTAGTCCTAATTGGTCATAGTACATGACTCAAGAATGGAATTCTGTGATGCTTATTCAGTCTACCATTCTCCCTATCTGTGTCCATGTACTTGACTTAGGTTGTTATTCCTAGCCATAGTGCATGTAACATGGAGAACCAGGTGTCCATCCTTATTCCCTCTCAATCTAGGAGGATTTATCCACAAGTGCAAGCTTGTCTCGAGATTCTTATGCTTCCCCTTAGGAAGGTACTTCATTAATACATGAACTACCATTTCATCAATGGAGATATATTGTAGCTTCACGACTCCATCCTACACCATATTTCAAATATAATAGTACTTAATCATAATTTTCTTTGACCTTGCATGGAAAACCTAGTTTTATGACAAATTTATACAACTTTCATTATCACAAAGTATTATGGTCAAATCTAGAACTCCTTCAAAGAAATCAACAAGTAATTTATGAAGCCAAATTGCTTCATGACTAACTTCACTAGCTACCAAATATTCATCTTCGACAATGCTTAGTGCAATAGAATCTTGCTTTCTACTCATCCAAGAAAACATAGACGATCCGAAGAAAAGAAATCCATCAGTAATACTTTTCCTATCATCATCATTTCCTGCCCAATCAGAATTAATGTAACCTAATAATCGAATCTCATTTCCTAGCAACATATCTCAATCAATAATCTATGGTACCACAGAGATATCTTAATATGTTCTTTTATGTTATCCAATGATCATGTCCGGGCTCCATTTGAAACAAACATATAATGTTTACTACAAAGCATAATTTCTAGTTGGGTCACTAAATACATCAAAGAACCAATCAGTTGTCGATATGATGATGGATCAACAAGATTTAAATTGGAGTTGTCATTGGCTTAAAACACCTCATCCCAAATTTTTGTAGAATCTTGATTACATATTTTCCTTTACCAAGAAATATTTAGCCAAGTTTCTACCAAACCTCAAGTCCCAAGTAATAGTGCACTAATCCAAGATCCTTAGTGTCGAATTTTGTTGCTAGTTCCTTTTTTCATTGAATAATAAGTTGCTTTACATATGTTACTAATAAGTCATCCACATATAGCAATATGATCATAGGCGGATTATTTACTACCTTGATGCATATGTCTAGATATGCAGTGCTTTTGACGAAACCAAGCCTTATCAAATAGGCATTCATACAAGCATACCATGCTCTAGGATATTGTTTTAAATAATATAGCACTTTCTTTAATCTATAGACATGGGATTTCTTTTCATGGACCTCAAATCCTTGAGGTTTTTCTGTATATACTTCTTCATCAATTGTGCCATTAAGAAAAGTGGTCTTCACTTCCATTTGATGTATATTCCAACCTATATAAGCTGTAATAGAAATAAGAGTCCTAACTGTTTCATACTTATTATAGGAGCAAAAGTTTCATGATAGTTAATTCCTACTTGTTGTTTGTTATCACCTAAAGAGTGATCACCTAGCCATTTTCCACTAGGTTGATCGAAATACACCATGTTATATGGGTTTTACACTTAAAACCCACTTTCACCTTAGGAAATAATTTACAGAATCACTTTTCCTAAAATATTTCTATTTATGCACTTGAAAATAACCCATAAATTCATTTAATTTGTTTCATGTTATTTTGATATTTACCCATTTAGTGAAAATAATTACAAATATTTTTGCACATCCATAGGAATAATTAAATAAATCATCATCTATTATTACTCCTTAATCATTTAACTTCTCTCCCTTGTAATAATTATTAAATGATTATTTACTAATTATTTCTTACCCCTTTTTATTGTATCAACATAGAATAATTAAATAAATCATTATTTATTTATTAATCCTTAATCATTACTCATCTCTCCTATGAAATAATTATTAACCAATTATTTAATAATTATCTCTAAATCATTTTGATCATATCTTCTTAAAGTAATTAATAAATCATTTTTTATTTGTTAATTACTTTAACAATTTTTCTTGAATAACTGAATAAATCATTATTTTTTTTATTTAATCAACTAAAAAAATATTTTTTACCATTTCCATAATCATTTCCTCTCTTAAATATAATAAAACATTCCTAACAGCTAGATCTTGATTTAGTATAATATTTTTTTATTCTTCTCTCGATCTAGATCTATCCTAACATTTTATTATAAATAGATATGTTTCTCATCGCTCTTTACACATGACCATTTCATCATTGTCACTATCATATTATGAATCTTGAACTCCCACATTGAGTTCACATATTCACTACCCATTCTTCCCATTGCAACAAGTGAGAGAGAGATCAACTATTGAAGTGCAGGGAACAAAAAACCCCATCACACAGAGGGGGATTCTTAAGACCCAGGTATACATTCTTCTCCATCAGGTGTAATCTTTCATAGTAATAAAAATAAGTTAATTTCCAATCGGTTTTATTGTCTTAATAGTTGTTATGTATTTTTCAATATCTGTAGATCATCTTTTGCAAGGTTTCTAATAGTGTTTTTTCATATCTAAAGTGCATTGGCATCTTTTTCTTTTCTTTTCATTGTTGTCTTCCACAATTTTCCACACTCAAAAATGCCAAATCCACTAATTCGTTAGTCATCATCAAATGGTGACTCAACTAATTTAGATATTTAGAGCCTTGGTGACTTCGATTCTACATTTTCCTCTCTTTCATTTTATTTCTATTTTTAGATTTTCAATGATTTTTTGGAAAAACAAACCTTTGTATTTTTGTGCTTTTGCTTCTTTTTGCATGTCACAGATAACAGTCGGGCAGGAGGTAGAATTGTTTGTTGCAAATCTACAAATTAGGACTCTTAGGATCCCAATGCACTTTTTTGGCATTTTCTAAGTTGGTTGTGTGAGTTTTAGGCTAGAACATGCAGTACTATGCAGGAAACAGGTTAGTTTCTATGGAGACGCCTTTTCCACTTTTCTGTAATTTTTAAGGGTTTTCCCGAGTTTGAGTTTTTTTTTTTGCTTTGGGGATGGGGGGGTCCTCTATTCCTATTCAATCCATTAGGCCTAGATATTCTTAGTTTTATTCTCTTTAGGATGAAGGGAAAAACTCCTCTTGGGGTTTGAAGTATGTTCTCTAAATAGATTTGAAGTATGATATGATCTATGCCTAGATGGGCTATATCTATATCATCCTCCCTGACCTTCCTAGGCCTAGTGTTGCATCTTCACCAAGGGAATATAACATCATTGATGGTATCATTTGGTCAATATATTACCCTCAACCATATCCATATCCTAAATCACCTATAGGTTATGGCCAACCTCAAGAGGGCTCAATCCCACCTATGCTTATCCTCCCCCTGACCCTTGAGGCGTTAACTCATACCAAGGCACAAATATGTTTTATGCATTTTTCCATCCACATCAATCAATATCAATGCCAGTTGTTACTCAACCTGGTTACCAGAATGTTGTCGTGAATCCTTATTACCCATATGCATTGCCCAGTGCTCCAACCTTAATGATACCATCACCACCACTTCCCATGCCCCAATTGCCTTTATCGCAACAACGACTACCTCCTCAAGGATAATTCTATGCTCAATAGAATGTTTCCCTCCCCCCAATTCTAAGAGAAGAAACAAAGGGAAAGGTAACCAAAATCAGCCACATCAGGATATAATACCATATCTCAGTAGTAGGGCAGACAACCCAAGCTGAACAAGACCCTTTGAATGATCCAGGTATTGTATGCATGAAACAAAGATTAGATGACCAAGTTACGACCCCGAGAAGTTTGCTGCTCAACTAACCAAACAAGGCCCACAAACTCTTGGTGTTACATCTCCTGGGGTTAGGGTTTTGAATGTTTAGGGTTTTCTCATGTTTTCCAATAATAAATAGGCCCTTGAGCCTCATTTTAACACAGTTCAAAGGCATGTAGCGCCACATCTCTTCTCATAGATAAGCTACAATCGCCCGAGCTATCTTATTTCCATTCTGTTTGTAAGCATAGTTCAATATTTTTCTATTAATGAAATGAAGTGTTTTTCTGTAGCGTATTTGTGTTTATGATTATATATGTAATTTGTTGTGTTCTTGTATAAGTTCAGATCAATGGTATCAGAGTGGGTCTTCTCTTTCTCTATTTTTCTTTTCATGTCCCCAATGAGGTTAGGCTATAAGTAGTTAGGGACTCAATTTGGTTGAACCATTACAGGATCAACCTCACAAAACCCGATGACCTCCCATGACAGAAGAAAATAAAGATGAGGGGGCGAGAGATGCTTTCAAAATGTTTCTTGAGGAATCCCTCGAGTGACAGAGGGACCCGATGATGGATAACTTTGCCCAGACCCTTCAATGGCTACCCACAAGTGATGCATCTTCATCCAACAACCACTTTCGAGGAACCACTCCTTTTAAGGTACAAGTTAACTTTGATATCCCCATATTTTAAGGCCTGATAGATGCATACGTCGTAGATAAATGGTTAAATCTGTTGGAAGGATATTTTTCAGTTCATGACTTTTCCAATTGGGAAAATATTACTTTTTCACACCTCAAAGCCACCCCACACATCAAGGATTGGTGGGAAATGTACTATGAACAAAAGGACGTGAGTGAACCCTCATTGTTTTCAGTCGCACCCACTTGGGATTCTTTTTGATACACCATCAAGGAACTGTATTACCATATTAGGAGCTATGAAGATAAATACGTAAAGTGGACCATGCTACCACAGGGAAGGGACCAAGATGCGCCAAGGTTTACCAATACTTTCCATACCCTTCACATGAAGCTGGGTATGAAGGATACTGAGCGACATTTAGTTCACAAGTATGCAACTGTCTACACAACTACATCGAGGATAAGATGGAGTTCTTGGACATTTCCTCAATTAGCACGACATATTGGTACACTGTCAAGATTGAGCAAAAGTGTAAATAGAAGAAGTAGTACTTTGGATCTGTGAATCCAAAGCAAGGAAAAGGCGCCCCCTAAAAAAAAACAAAGGACCAAGCCAAGGCAGGGCTATCCAAGATAGCCCACCAAAGCTGCAAGAAAAGAACAACACCATGAAGATGAAGAGGGACACGGGAAAATGGTGTGAGTTCCATAAGAGCGCCACTCACAATACAAGTGAGTGTTGAGCCAAGCAGTCACTAGTGGCTGAGCTGAAGGCTTCCGAATTAAATGTAAGTTCTGAATCTGAATCAAAACATGATAAGGGAAATCACCAAGGGAAGCAAATCATTGATGTGGATCCCAGTGCCACTGTAGCCACCACAAAGATCTAGAAAATTGAGCCTGAAGATCTAGAGGAGGGGGAATGCCTCTTCCACTCACAGATGTGGGTGAAGGGTTCTCCACTGCAGTTCATTGTCAACAGCAGGATCCAAAATAACCTCATTTCAGCAGAGGTCTTGAATTACCTAGGCCTAAAGACTACGACACATCCATAGCATATACCATCATGTGACTTCACCAAGGATGATATATTGACGTCATCTAGTAGTGTCGCCTTCTCTACAACATCAAGCCCTTCATGGATGAGGTACTATGTGGCGTTGATCCTCTTGAAGTTTGTGATGTATTATTACTACAACCATACTTGTGGAAGTAACATGTTGTATATGAGTCTAGACCTCGCACTGTGATTATTACTTTGGCTAATAAGTTATAAAGGATACCAGAGGTATACCTTCCTATCACCATCTCTTTGATCACTGCAAAGTAATGTAGTAAGATCATTTCCCAAACCAGGAAATTTGTTTTCCTTATGATTCACCCCCAAGGCAAGAAGGTTGTGGCCACAGATTCCAAGAAGGGCTCCTTTGCACAACAACAGCATATGGACAAGGTCATAGAGGAGTACAGGGATATTTTTGCCTCACCCACATGGGTACCTCTAAACTATTAGGTCAAGCACCCCATCGATCTGACCCCAACCGTGTCACTTCCCAATGGATAGATCTATCGACACTCTATTCTGGAGAACGATGAGATCAAGAGGTGGATTCAGGAACTAATGCAGAAAGGGCACATTAGGCCAAAATCATCACCCTGTGGGAGCCAAATTATATTGGTACAGAAGAAGGATGGGACCTAGAGGCTCTGTATTGACTATCGGGCATTGAACAAGATCGTTGTATGGAATAGGTACCCAATCCCACAAGTTGTTGGCCTTCTGGACTAGCTTAAGGGGGGGAATATTTTAGCAAGGTTGACTTGAAGTTAGGTTATCACCAGGTGCATATTGAACCCTCTGATATGTGGAAGTCTACCTTCAAATCCAACGAGGGCCTTTTTGAATGGTTGGTCATGTCATTCGGATTGACGAACACCCTTGCAACCTTCATGAGATTGATGGGCAACATCTTTTGGACCTTCACCAATGCATTTGTGGTGGTGTATTTAGATTACATCTTGATCTTCAACTAGATTTGGGAAGAGCACCTCCATGATATTCGACAGGTCCTTCAAACCCTGGGACAACACAAGTTATGTGCTAACTTGGAGAAATGCACCTTTGACCTGACCTAGGTTCAATATCTGGGGTACATCATTGATTAGAAGGGTGTGCATGTCGACCCACCCAAGATACAAGTCGTTCAGGATTCGCCAGCCCCAACCAATCTAATAGAGTTTCGCAGCGTTTTGGGTCTTTCCAATTTCTACCATATGTTCGTGTTGGGGTTCTCTCATATCAATTTGCCTTTAAGTCAAGTCCCCAATGGCGGAGAAAAATAAAAGTTATTTTGGTCAGAAACCCAACAATGAGTGTTCTATGAGTTGAAGAATCACCTCTATTTTGCACTAGTGCTCACATTACCAGACCTACACCAACCATTTGAGATTGTGACAGATGCCTCTGACTATGCTATTAGTGTGATTCTTACTCATCATGGGAGATACTTTCAGACACATTCCAAAAGTACCCCACTTACGAAAATAGAATGTATTCCATTGTGAAAGCCTATCGTGAATGGAAGCATTACATCCCGGGGAAGGAAATGGTCATCCACACAGACCACCAGCCTCTACAATTCACACAAACACAAGAGAAGTTGCAGAAGATCGCCATCAGAAATGGTCCACCTATATGCACCAATTCCATTTGAACATTAAGTATAAGAAGGGAAACACCAATAATGTCACTAATTGCCTCAGTTGACCACCGGTCATGGTGCTCATCACTGTGCTCAACTCTTGTGGGCACAAGACATCGGGGTGGCCACTTATTGACAAGAGAGATCCAGAATTCGATAGTATATACTAGATACACCTAGAAGGGAAGAAAATTCCAAATTTTCACCTTTGAGGTGCACCCTTATGCCACTTGGGACACATTTGTGTTCCTTCCAGTGAGTGTGCCAAGATGATTTGGGAGGTGCATTACTATCGTGTCGCTAGAAATTTCGGAGTAAAGAAAACAATGGTGATATTGTAGAAGTATTTTTATTGGCTGAAAACTTTGTCAGGATGTTAGTAAGTACATTAGATCATGCACCACTTGTGCCATTTCCAAACCAACCAACAAGAAGCAAGGCATGTATACTCCTCTACTTACTCATAGTCATCCTTGGGAATTTGTCTCCATGGATTACATGTCAGGCCTTCCCTCTGCTAAGAATGATAACGATTTCATTTTCGTGGTCGTCGACAGGTTCTCTAAGATGGCCGTCATGGCAGCCTACAAGAAGAGTATCACAACAGAGGCCACTGTTAAGCTCTTCTTTGAGTGAGTGTGGGTACACTTTGAGATCCCACTGTCCATTGTCTTAGATTGAGACAACATATTCCTAAGTGTATTTTGGTCAAGTCTCTGGTCGATGCTGGATACAAAACTTAAGTCCATGGCTTTCCATTCCCAAACTGATGGACAAATAGATGTTTTCAAAAGGATGATTGTACACATTATGTGCATGTAAAACTTGAAGAATCCATGCACATGAGATGAAAGTACCCCCTATGTCCAACACAACTACAACAAAGCTCTCCACAGCTAAAAAGACCACATCCCCTTTCTGGTAGGGCTGGGACTTCAACCTTTATGCCCCATTGATGTGGCCATACCATTTTCAGCCACTCAGGTAGATTCAGCTTGCGTTTAGTCCAAAGCTGAAAGGGATAACAACTTCATTGAGCGCATTCAACACATTTTACAGTAGGTCCATGATATATTGGACAGATCTGATGCTAAGTACAAGCCGTGCCATAATCAACATGGATTGTCACACAAGTTCCCGATGGGCAAAAAAGTTTGGGTACATTTGTAGAAGGATCGCCTAGTTGGACCCCATCGCAACCTTTATCCACTACGATATGGGCCATACACCATCACCAAGGCCATTAGTGATAATTCCTTTGAGCTCAACATCCCACCACTCCTTGGTCTACACACAGTGTTCAATGTAGATCGCCTTCGGCCATACTTTCCACATTGTTGGACACACCTGACATTGCAGAACAGATCACACCAACAAATCTCAACCCGAACTGCATGGAATAGGCTAAAACTGAATAGATCATGGACACACAGATCAAGAACACTCTCCAATGGAGGATATAATTATATCGAGTTTTCAAAGAAGGAAAATTCCTTCACCAGGGCAAGTGGTTCACCAAGGAATAGGTTCAACAGAAATTTCCTTACCTCATGGAGGTTTTGCATGTAATGGGGACCATTTCTTCCTAAGATGGGAGGAATGATCTAGGGGGATATTGGTGGCCACCTACTTATTCCACTTATACCCCCTAGTTAGTTTCATCTGTTTCCTTATTCATTTAAGCATTTAATATTTTTAATAGTTTTTTAGGTCTTGAACTTCTAGAGCAGTTTTGACCCCCTAAACAATGATTTTTTGGGGTCCGTGGTAGGCCTATAGCCATACACAAGGGCCCATGGTGAAAATTGTAGTACTCGGCAAGACCTTTCCAGCAAGGTATCGTATGTGCCAAATAGAGATAATATGACCAAGTTACGACCCCAGTAAGTTGGCTACCTAACTTACCCCAACAGGGCCCACAAACTCTTGGTGTTACATCTCCTCGGGTTAGTGTTTTGGTTGTTTAGAACTTTATCATGTTTTCCAATAATAAATAGGCCTTTGAGCCTCATTGTAACACAGTTCAAAGGCATGTAGCCGCCACATCTCTTCTCAAAGATAAGATACCATCGCCCAAGCTATCTTATTTCCATTATGTTTGTAAGCATAGTTCAATATTTTTATATTAATGAAATGAAGTGTTTTTTTGCTGCAACTCTCTATTTATGATTATATTTGCAAGTTGTTGCATTCCTGTTTAAGTTTGGATCATTGAAGAAGTAAATCTTGTTCATGTTGTTGTACTTATGAACATTATACTCATGACTTCCCCTTCTCTCTCAGCTGTGCAAAGCATGGGAAGATCATAAAATTTCATATTCCTTCAGCCACACCTCCCTCTACACAACCAACAATTCTTACCAACCCCTTCCCTCACCGAGGATATGTGGCCTCCCAAGATGGCTAGAATCCTCCACCCAATTCCTCTCAATATTTTGGGAATGGGTTTTAACAAATTCTCATAATGAATTCTGAAGATGTCAACCTCTATACTTGGTTGCGCCAATATGAAAAACCTCTTGAAAAGTCATGATCTATCCACAACCTAACATTTCCATAGAGCCTCTTTTGTCACCAAATTATACCTTACAGATCCATCCACTGAAGGTAGAGGTTCCATAAAATATCGCCAAATGTATGTTACATTGAAATGCTTCCCATTCTCAAGATGCCCTTAATTAAAACATAGTAGACGACCTAACAAAATCTCTAGTTTCTATATCATCGTTAGAAGTTATCCAAACATTCCCATTTAAGTGAAAATGTCTACTATATTGTTTAGGTGTTGTGAACACCTTCCTCCCTCTGTTTCTTTCCAAATACCTATCTCCATTACGAACATCACTGTTCAATGGTGCATCATTGATGAAGACACATCCGCTTGTGTGGTGGTCTCTATTGTTTGGAAATAACATCATTCTCTTGAACTTTCACCATCCATGATAACTCTCTACTCATAAGATGGTTTCCCCTCAAAGCCCCTTGGTCTCTACAAAAATTTTCCTATCCCGACTGCTAGAAAACAGGTCATGGTTGATGTTGAAGATATCGACACCCCTCTCAACTATAACTTGTTGCTTAGTCATAGTTTCATGTATGCCATGAAAGTAGTCACATCCTTACATTTTTTCCATGCTTTAAGTGTCATGGGCCAACAAAAAGTAGTCTAGTACATCTTCCTAACAATCAACTCCCCAACAACCTGCTGCTCAAGACTATGTTGGTCCCTAAAGAGGAGTTCCTCCTGGCCACCATCCATTTGGTAAAATACGTTTCTTATTCCCACCACCTGACATATTTTCCACACCAGTGATGACTATGTTGAATCTCCCTAACGTGAATTTGGGGATCTAGTTTGGTACATCAATCCTCCCACAAACACTACTCTTAATTAGCTCAAGCCTTATGTGTCTTTGAATTTAGCAAAAATAGTTTCTACCACCCCTACCTCTGCTTCAATTCCATGTTAAGCTCAACAACAAAATACTCCTATTGTGAAAGCATCAGGTGAGGGGGTCAAAGCCCAAAAATGGGGGCAGGCATAAGGAAAACCAAGTGCCAACCACTCCTTCTAAAGCAGCTAATCCTACTCATTCTCTCACTTTGTGCGATATTCACGGTCATGTCACTAAAAATTTCCCATATCTTCCCTATATCAAGAGCATGGTTTTAGAATATAGAATTTAGCCAAACCATGATGTCCCTAAGGTGCAAGTCCCCTTATCTAAATTGGCAAAGAAAAAAGAATCTTTACGCACAAATCACCCATGTGCTTTGTGCGACATGTACAAATATTATTCACACCATTTTCATTTTCTTGATCATTTTTGGGATGCTCTATCTATTATCCACAAAATGGGTGTTTCTTGTAGTAACCCTTCTCCTTCTCTACTTGTGGCCCCCAACACTAATTCTTTACCATGGAAAGAGATTTCTCAAACCACTTTCATCATTCCTCCTCTTGATGTCAAAATGATGGAAACTTCGATACACATTATTTACATGTCATCATCCATGGTATTGAATTCTTCAGACTCCTTGGGAAATTTTTAATGTGCTTCTTTAGAATCATCCTCTAAAGACACTTTGGTCTCAAAAATGGTTTATTTTCATCCACTTGTCATCTATCTCTTCCTCCTAATGATGCATGTGTGAACATTGTCTCCAATGGTGATGCTTTAAGTGCTTTTCCATTGCCATCATTAATTGGTGCACCTTCCTTTCGCCGCCCATATTCCATTCTGATGAAGACATCATGGAAGCCATGACCACACCATATTATCCATGGTATGATATGTATCATTGTTCATATTTCCTCCCACAACAATCCCATGACCAATATGTTGTGGAGTTGAAATACTTTATCCATGGTCAAGTAGACTAGTTTAAAAAACACATAAGACCATTTTCATTATTGAAAAGCTCTCACCGAGCTCTACAATGGGTCTCTCTTCACTTTGGTTATTTGAAACTTCATTGAGAAGCCATTTTTCCCATGAGGTCTCACATTTATTCCTATTAAAATAAATTCTCTTCATATGAGTCGCTCGTACTCTCGTACCAATTTATCTTTGCATCTGTCAACTTGTGCGTCAAGTGTTGTCATGAGCGACCACTATTTACTTGTGTTATCATGGTCACCTTTGTAGAAATTCTGACTGTAGCTTAACCTGATAATGCAATATAACTAAATAAAAATACTTTAATCTACTTCTACAATCAACTATAAGGAATATTAAAAGATTTGAGCAAGATCAAGCTAAACACATATAACCAGAAGAAGAATTAATACACATGAAACACAGAAGAATACTTTGGGGAAAGCCTCAGCTAATGTTGGGCTGTGTTATATTCTTTCCACATAGTTAACAGGCAGTTTGGAGGGCACCTATAACCCCACTTTATGTGGTTCGGGGCAGCGCCCTGAATTTTTTTTGTTTTGGACCCTATGTTAGGTTGGGCGGACCCTATGGTTTTGTGCATGATTTTTGCGCATGTTTTTTGGACGTGATGGTTTTCGGTCCATGGTATTGGATGCTTCGGCATGTATAAATATGTATTGTAACATTCAAAGGAACATAATGAAAAATCAAGCTGGTAGTCACGGTCTTGGGATCCAATGGGAAAATCTCTATGTATATGTGTTTTATGTGTTATGCTCTCGCATTGTTTATTTTTCTTTGTTTTAGAATTCGTATGCAGGTAATTTCTGTATAGGGTTAAAACCAACATTTGGTATTAGAGCTGTTTTGGCTTCAAGGGGACGCCTTTATTGCTAAGGGGTTTCGCTTGGGCCTGTGGTAGACCCTATTCAGTGGGAGATCTGCGAGATTGATTCTGGTGGTGAAAGAAGATGGCGAGCAGTGGAAAGATAGAGATTGAGAAATTTAATGGTCAGAGTTTTTGAGTTGTGGAAACTCAAGATGGAGGATCTGTTGGTGGATAAAGATCAGTGGATCGCGGTAGATCCGGGTACTAAACCAACGGGAGTGACCGATGAAGAATGGAAGAAGTTGGATCGGAAGGCCAAGAGCACAATACGATTGTGTGTCTCAGATTCAGTATTGTTGAATGTATCAGGGGAAGCTACGGCGAAGGCTTTATGGGAAAGTTGGGGATTCGTCCAATCTAATCTCTGGTGAAAAACTGTTTCCCTACGGAAAAAGCTGGTATAACTGAGGAATGAAAGATGAGACTCGGTGACAAAGCAATCTGAATTGCATTAAACTGTGGTAAGTCAGTTATTATCTGTTGATATTAAAATTTTAGATGAAGATAAGTGCATCAGTTTGTTGTGTTCTCTACCAGATTCGTGAGATAGTTTGGTTATTGCAATAGGTAGCAATGCAACTGCTTTGCAGTTTGATGAATAGTCTCAGCCTTGCTGACGGAGGAGATGAGACGGAAAAATATGGACAACGAGAATGGTGATGCCTTGTCTGTACGAGGACGGTCCCAGAACAGAAACAAAAATAAGTCATCGAGTGGGAGATCTAAATCTAGAGGGAGATCTAAATCTCCATGAAAACCTACAAAGGTGGTGTGCTGGAAATGCGGAAAGGAAGGGCACTTCAGAAGGGAGTGTAAATCTAAAGCTCCTGATAAAGGAAAGGGATCTGATGATGCTCCTTCTGCAGAGGCGAAAACCACCACATATGAAGGTGGGGATGTGTACTTGGCTTCTTCAAGTACACATGTAGATCATGAGGCATGGTTGATTGACTCAGGTGCATCCTTTCACTTCACTCCCCATAGAGAGTGGTTCTG